>CABFVX010003569.1:37585-66747 GCA_902151425.1 Timema shepardi | reverse complement strand
TGAGTCAAACGATCACTCTTGCTTTGAATTACTTGTGTCACTGATATTAAAAATGTTAACCCTCGTATTTCAACTGTGGGAGAACGCTTTCCAAATGTAGCATATTCTTTTTTCAAGTTTAGTAAGAGTTGGCTTCAAATTATAATCTAATTATGTGTAATCTGTTAAGTATGTAATCCCTAATTTGTGAATTCATTGGTGCACTCTTTTACTATACATATTAAATATCAAATGAAAAACAGAGCCATAAAAGTGTAATTAATCATTAATCACCTTGTACATTCATTCTTTTAACGACCCATTATAATATTAAAAATGAGCGTAACAAGGCTTATTTTCACCCGGGACTGTACTTTTAGTCAACTCCTAATCAGTCATATTTTGTCCGCTATCGAGCTACGGCAAGAATCAAATCACTTTCATAGTTAGTTCAAACCAGAATTGCTCGTAACGTGTGTCTCAGCGTCAGAAGATAATAACGTCCCAACACATTTGCCAAGCCTTCAAATCCCTTGAATCTTCGAGATTCGAAAAAAATTACAAGATTTAAAACACGTTTAAATCTTGCTATGTTTTAAAATCTTAGAACAACCCTAACAATCATAACCCTGGTCATTAATCTACCATTGGAATGAATGAGGATTCATATATTATGATTATTTTTTTATCATTTAGTTACGATATATTTTTATAGCAACGAAAGAATGTGAACAAAACTAGAATTGATAGAGATAGAATATCATTCCAATGAAGGAAAATCAACCTCGTATGAATATTATATTTCCTAAGATTCGGATTCGGAATTCGTGGGTACAATTAAGTTTTGGGGTTGAGAAAATATGTGTGTATACGTGTGTGTGTCTCTCTCTTTCTCACACACAGTCTCTCTATTTTTTTTAGCGCCGCGTCCCGTTTGGGTTATACGCTTAAGTACTAATTACGCTAAAGTATTAGGAATTGGAAAGGTTGAATTTAGAGGAAGCGAGCCCGCATTTTCGTGGAGGGAGAGTGGAAAACCATTTAGGAAAAGACATTCTCAATTCACCCAACCGAGATTCGAACCTCGATCTCCCCGTCCTTGGCAGTCAAGCTCAACACGACTAGCGCTTTAGCTAACTACGCCACCGAGGCGGGTGTCTTTATATGTTACAAAAAAAAAATTATTTGTGTGTTTTCAAAGTCATTTTCACTCTAGACTAGTATCTTCAGTCTTTTTCTCCTTCCAGCTCGTGGTTGGTTGCAACAGGTGGGAGGTGTTTGATAATATCAACAACCGTGAGATGTATAATTTACTGCGGTCTTCTGGCATAAACATCAACCAGAATAGTAGTAAGACACTCTGAAAGGGGGGAATGTAGCGATAGTCGCTTTAACTGACATTTCCTGCCGACCGTAGAAAACTTGGCCGATAAATCCAGGCTCGACATAGAATTGGAATGGACGGCCTATTAAATTATTTAAATAGGTATATATACCTTACCGCTAAGATTATTTACTTATTTTAATTCGTTGATATATGGTCTCTAATAGCACTCGAACGTATATAAATAAGTGTGTAATTCTAAACCTTGAAGCTGAGCTAAATTAATTTGACTTATTGTCTTCTCGGTGACATTGAAAGTATTTCGTCCTGGGAAAATGGCAACTAACACTGGTGAATGAATCATCCAGTCATAGTACCGAGTCATACAGCAGTACATAGTCATATTGCCGTGACTCACACCAAAATCTCCAAATTAATGCGATTACAAACTATATTTTAATCACTTTGAAACTGGAACTCTCTCAGCCATTCTAATAAAATATTTAAGTCGATACTAAAATAGTGTATTATACATTGTGGGATGGCAAATTTTTTCTTGCTTCGAGCATTGTTTTTAATTAGCTCATAAAATGAAAATATATTTTCTCTTGTGGATTGCGTCTTACCACCTACTACCTCATATCACATGTTCATCATAAAGGGTCCACTGTAAACGTAATGGGCAGCCTGCGCAAGCTATTTCTGAGATAGAATTATGTGTCAAAAGTGGGTTGGGTCGCTACTTGAACTTAAGCTTTGTCTACGCCGGCCGATTGACTCGAGATGGATATTTGTGTCTACTCATTAGTGAAACCATGTTTAAAATGAGCTCTTTTTTTAACACCTCATGATAAAACCTAGTGATACCAGTGTTGAAGGACTCAAGCTCTCCCACGGAGTGTAGCCATTTTAACCAGGAGGCTGTGAGTCCGGTGTATATATTATCTGTGCCCCATTTCAAACAGTACTAACACTTATTTGATATGTCAAAAATTGTGGTAACTGTTTTCTATACCATTTATGTTCAATTAACAACGTTACTATTTCATATCTGTGTATGTGTGTACCGCCTCTTACTAGCCATTCGGGATATCCACATATTTACACAAATAAGTAGGGATAAAGATGATCGAACTTAGAGAAAATGTATCCACAGTTACATGGGGAAAGTGGGAAACCATTTGGTAAAAACCATCCTACCTGGATTCAAACCTCGATCTTCCCGATCATAGGAACTCCCGTCTAATGTGTGCGTGACGCATTAGACCGTGTGACCAGCGATGTGGGTAACACTGCTCTAGTTTACATTTTGGCCGGTATCGGGTCCATAACTGACCAAACGTTTGCCACTTGGAAAACATAATCAAACTCTTATTTAAAAAAAACGATGACGTTAAAAATACTATTCAATTTTTTAAAGTAATAAGATAAAACAAAAATTAAACATTTTACTGAAAAAGCTGGTATTTGTTAAAACGTGTCTCTTTTAGAGATTCAAACCAAGGGCTTAGGACTTGTATTACGTCAAATGCTTATTCTTAGAATCCATGTTATGTTCAAAAAACTAGATAGCGTTTTTATGAATAAATATTACCAAGCCATCTTTAAACCTCGCCATTCTTCAAATGATAAATAACTTGTTGAATTTGTCCAGGAAACCAATTATTCTCATCGCCTCCCATAGAAGTGTGTGCTGTAATGGATGGCTCGTGTCCTATCCGGGTGTCAAAGTCTCCAGCTTAGGCGGATTCTCACAGCCGGATATTGACCGATCTCAATGCCATACGCTTCGAGAGGCTTCATTACGTGATTCATTACAGTTGTGGGACTCATGATGCGCCCAAGGTCTCTAGCGTATTTAATATTCTCAACCGGGTGGGACCATCAATTATTGTGTCTTACTACCTGTTCGTTTTATACGCATTTTATTTGCGCTAATTAGGTAGGTATGTGAAAGGTATAACTTAGAGGGAATGTGCCCGCACGTGCGTGAAGGGGAGTTTGAAACCACCTAGGAATATATACACCTTCAATACACTCGGCCGGGATTCGAACTTCCCCTTCATTGACAAACCACACAAAGTCTGACATCAGGTCTGTGTGGCCCCTGGTATGGGTACTTTTTTAATCAAATAGTTTGGCTATTTAATCCAAAATGATAGTTCAATCACACGGTTTTGACAAATAGCTTTAAGGGGAAAACTTGGTGTTGCCATCAAACATATTTGTAGCTAGAGTCATAAAGATCTGTAGTGGGTTCCCTTTCCACCAACCCATAGATAGAGTATAGTATATATCGGTATCTCCCATGTATAGAACATATGCAGTTTTCAGCTGTAGTGGTGGTTATAAGACGTATTAAACGTCAAAACCAAACACATGCAGCCAGCCAGTATATAAAGCACTAGCATCCCCATCAATGTAAACTCAGTGCAAAACAAAGTGAACATTCGATCACCAATGCAGCTTTACTTTGCGGAAACCAAATCGATTATCTTTCGTACATCCACTATAACCTCGATGGTAGAGTACGCCATGCAGCAATGTTACTAATTTTATGGCGAGGAAAGATAGTAACCAAAATAATTACATCACGATTTTTAATAAAGAGCACTAAACACGACATTGCAAAATGAGAACAGGGAATCATAGTAGGAAATAAGCGTTTTTAGTATTCATTTTTTCAATTTAGTATATAATAGTGCAATAGGACATTCAACATAGATACAAAATTTAAGCAGAAAAGTTTTTAATTTGTCTTGTCTTCAGACTGATATATTCTAGCCAATTTTCACTTGCATAAAGTATGTCTATATCTAGTATTAAAACTAAGATAATTAATTCGTTAATGATCTATAAATAGGGATTGATGAAAAAGGTTGAATATTAAAGGATGCATACACTAGTAGCTATAGAAATTAGAAAATGGAATAGTCACAAAGGAATTAAGTTAAACATATTATATATCTATACATATAATAAAACTAAATTTGTCTCTACATTCGATTTCGTATGTTTGTTTCCAGTAAGTTCAAAAAATACTCATCGAATCGAGATGAGATTTCTTCTTTTATACTCCTTATCATTTAGAATAAAGGGTAAAGTATATTCCATCACGCTCTTTCATCAGCGAACGAAGCACTGTAAAAAAACCTACTCTTAGTGTGGTTAAATTTGCGTTTTAAATTAGTAATAATTAAAATAAATTTACTTTTAATATACAAATCTTTATAGGTCACCTTGGCACCGAATGGTTTGGAAATATAAACAAACCCTGAATGTAGAAGCCATTTTTTTTCTGTCTTACTTGACCGCCAAATCAATTGGAATCCAAAGAGTAATTACAGAATCTGTTTCAATCTTAAATCCAAGGATAAACTATATTTTGTGTTGGTTGTTTTATACTCACATTAATAGGCACATCGTGATTCTTTTAACAAATAAAACTTAAACCTTGGTAACATTAAACGTGTTCATGTGATTTGATCTTACATTTACGTGGATATATATCCAGTCAAATAGATTAGTACTCCCATTAAAAGGAAGAAAATATTAATCAAAATGGCATACAACACCACCACACAGTCCGATTTTTAAAAGTTAAATAAATTTCAATACATTTATCCTAATGGTGATATTTTGTTTAGATTGTCCTTATCCCTCTCACGCTTAAGTGGACGCGGTTAAGTGGAAACACATTTCGGTTTTAGTAAACTTTGGACATTGTGAACCAAATGTTTGGGTCCATAGCGTTTCACTATAAGCGGAGTTGGCTGTATATTGATAACTTGACAGCTTAAGCATCGTAACCTCCAATGTGAGTAATTCCAAACCCAAGAAAAATATAAAGATGTTACTTTTCAAGCTTACTTATTGAATCCCCGAGGTATGCACCTAGGGTATATTTTAAAAATCAAAAATAGAATATGTCGGCCAAATGCCTTACTGCGGATTCACACGTTCTCCGAAAAGCTAGCGCTAAACAGAAACGTGGTCACGTGACGAGCTCTAAGCCAATCACAAGATTTCCGCCTAATCGGCGCGAGCTGTTCTGCTGATGTTCAACTCATATCTACTTTGTCCGCTCTGCCTGAGATCTTCGGCACGGGAGAACCAACCCTCTCAAATCAGTGCGCAAGCGCATTTGACAACGCATGCGCTGTAGAGCTGATAATTAGCAAACAGCTTCGTTGGTTTTTGTTAGGAGACTTGAAATTACCCGTTAATGTAAAGCATGTGTGTGTAATGATGTATTTGATTGTGCCACGACACAGCGTTATAATTTTTGAAAACATCCATCGGAATAATTATCTAAAATATGTTGTTCATCAGTTGTTTTAAATTAGCGTTGCAATGTATCATGGGGCCTGTGAATTGCTGCGCCAACGAGGAAGATTCTTTTTTCCTATCTTCGGTGAGCGTGTGAATCAATCTTTAGACCGCATGTCAACTGGGAAGTGCATCTTTAAACTCAATTAACCAAGTAATTTTAACCTTTAAATAAATAGTTAGGGAAATCTTTATGCTGTGCGCCTTGGTCTAATGTTTTACATCCTTAGTAAGCATAGCACATTGGACATTGTGACTAACTATTCGAGTTGCTAAAGAACCGAGAAACAGAGAAAGAGAGAACTTGTTATTGACCATTTTCATTGCGAAAACAACACGACTTATTGTGACTCTGAAGTATTAGTCTGCTTGATTACTGGTGCGGAAGGATGCTAAACGAAGAACCATAAAAATATTAAGATTTGTATTATTATCAAGGGAAACGAGACTATATGAACTACGATTTTTTTACCCTTCTTATTATATACAACTGAAATGTCTGCCTTTTGTTTTGTTTGCTGCTTATCACGCCCACACCACTTTATCAATTGTTCTGCTGAAATCTCGCGTGGATATAACTTGGACGTCTGGTTAACTTATAGGCTAATTACAAATTACGTCCGCCATTTTGTTTCAAGTTAGCGACAACTAAACATTTCTGTTTGACCTTTTCCTCGGCTCATACTTATTGGATTTTCATTGGATCAACTTTTAAAGCTTCTTGTGTATAATTATATTCAACATTACGGCCTGGGTGACCTGGCGGTCTAGAGGTAAGGTGTCAGACTTCTATGCTGGTGGCCGGGGTTCAATCCTCGGTCCCGGCAAAGATTTATCTGATTACCAAACCCTTCCTTCCCCCCTGACAAGACATCTTGTGAATGTGAGGAATGCCAGGTCTCCACCGTGGTTCGGATTCCACGTTAAACTGTAGGTCCTTCATTTCATCTCACAATCACACTACCATTGCACATTAGCGTAAGTGTGTATAACCCGAACGGGTAGTAAGGCGCGGTGCTAATAATAATAATAATAACATTACGGCCATCTTGGGAAAAAAAATTGTGGTTATATTCTACTATTTTTTAGCCTGTCCAAAGCTATAACTCATATAAACTATTTGTTGGAAATAAATAATCAAATCATCATGTAAATTATATAGGATGTGTATTTGTATATGTGTGTGTGTATGTGTGTGTATGTGTATGTGTGTGTATGTGTATGTGTGTGTATGTATGTATGTATGTATGTATGTATGTATGTATGTATGTATGTATGTATGTATGTATGTAATGTATTTAATGTATTTAATGTATGTATGTGTATGTGTGTGTGCATGTATGAATGTATGTATGTATGCTATAAGTCCAAAACCAAGCGACTTAGAAAGCTTAAATCACACACACACACACATATATATATATATATATATATATATAGTATATGTGTTGCTCAAACACGCCCAAACCATTATATACTTTTAGGAGACATAGAAAATAAAAAATAAATACCATGAATGTAATCTTATTACTCCAAAATCTCAATATTTCCTAAATATTTGGAATTTCTAAGTGGAGTTTGTTGAAATGAGGGATTTAGAAATTTCTAAAATTACCGGTATCTTAAACACTACTACTCACTGAACCTGCTTTGGTGTTCGCATGGTCTAACCTCTAAGGCGTCACTATCGCTATGGACTAGGCTGCCATTGACAGGGTGTTCGGAGATGGAATCCCATTCGAGTGTACTGAGGGCGATTTTTCCTTAGTGGTTTTCCACTCTACCTCATCTAAATATAACCTTTCTCATCTCTAGCCTAGTAGTGTGATTAGTACTCTACATAATATGCGAATAACCTGAGGATGTAGTAAGACGTACCTTTTGTAATGTTCTTTTTCACAGTTCATAGTTGGCTGAGGGCGCTAGCTTTTGTATTTACATGGACTCACTCTTCACAATTCATGTGTTTTAAAAATATTTTACTGAATAGGTTGATGTGATTTGTTGTGTTGTTATAATTGAAATCACCTAAATAAATCTAATGAATTATTTATTCAGTATCATTGCATCAAGATTGGTCCACTTTAGTGACAGACGTGAAATAATTACGCTCTTAACTCAGATTCGGTGATAAAAAAAAGTCTTCTCTTGACAAACGCAGGTCCTAACTGCTCGGTGATTAATGTTTAGTTTCGAAGATGGTTTTTAAAATGTATTGGTTGCAATGGCGCAGGAACGTTTCCATTTTAGGGTGGATGGGAGAGGGGTGAAATAATAATGTGCTTTTATAAGGGATAACATTTGTTAGATTTAAAAGAAAAAGTGAATGTGAGGAATACCAGGCCTCCACCGTGGTTCGGATTCCACGTTAAACTGTAGGTCCTTCATTTCATTCTCACAATCATCCTACCATTACACATTAGCGTAAGTGCGTACAACCCGAACGGGTAGTAAGACGCGGTGCTAATAATAATAATAAAAGAAAAACTGGAAAATGTAATACACCTGTTCGTCGCTCTACGCGAGTAAATAATGGCATAACACGAAAACACGCAAAAGGAATTGATTTTAACATGGGAGAGATAGGTAAAAAATAAATAAAAACCCAAAACTTGTAAATGAATGCAATTTTTATTAATTTATCTAATTAGTAAAACGCTATGTAATTGGTAGCCTACACCTATTGTAAATCTGCAATCCTCTAAAATTTGTAAACAAATGCAATTTTTAATCAATTTATCTAATATACTGCTACAGGTATACTTATTGTTAATCTTCAATCGCATGATAAATTAACTGGATCTAGCAAATCTGGATTATCACTCTCTTTCTTTCTTGAAGGCCCTTGAACGGTAGGCTCTTGTTCTTTAGATGGCACTTGGACGATAGGCTCTTGCTCTCTTGAAGGCCCTTGGACGGTAGGCTCTTGTTCTTTAGATGGCACTTGGACGATAGGCTCTTGAAGGCTTCTGGACAGTAGGCTCTTGCTCTCTTGAAGGCTCCTGGATGGTAGGCTCTTGCTCTCTTGAAGGCCCTTGGGTGGTAGGCTCTTTCTCTTTTGATGGCCCTTGGACGGTAGGCTCTAGCTCTCTTGATGGCCCTTGGACGGTAGGCTCTTGCTCTCTTGAAGGCTTCTGGACGGTAGGCTCTTGCTCTCTTGAAGGCCCTTGGACGGTAGGCTCTTGCTCTCTTGAAGGCCCTTGGACGGTAGGCTCTTGCTCTCTTGAAGGCCCTTGGACGGTAGGCTCTTTCTCTTTTGATGGCCCTTGGACGGTAGGCTCTTGCTCTCTTGAAGGATCCTGGACGGTAGGCTCTTGCTATCTTGAAGGCCCTGGGATAGTAAGCTCTTGCTGTCGTGAAGTGAAGGCCCTGGGTCGTTAGACTGACGATTTTCAACTTTTTTGTTGAAATGGTCAAGACTCAGCTGACGGGCAGTTATACCCGTACTCCCCCGTTCCTACGTCACTGATTGATTGGCATAGTTGTTATTGTGTTGAAAATTATATAAAAAGTGGAGCCGGATATGGAACATCATAATTCGATATGATGTTGATATTTGTGTATCCACATGAATTATTGGAAAACTTCTAAACATCTTAGAAATATAAAATTTTCCATATCGATTTCTTATTAAAAATTCATAAAATCTAAAATCTCAATATCTTGGATTCAAAATAGTTGATCGAATTAGGCCAAAAACATTGAAAATGGATAATTCTTTTTCCATACCGTAAACTGTTACAGTTCTATCTTTCATTCTCTTTAACTATTTAACAATCATTCGCTTATGCTATGTTACTCTTTCTTTTTTAACTAGCACCAATAATCGAGAGTAGACATATAGTGCATAGAGAAGTTATAACTTAATCTTTAAAAAAATTCCGCTCTTAACACAAAATTTGGATTACAATCTGGATTTTGATATTGTATTTTAGTCAGCCTACTTTTCACATTTTGTAACAATTTAAAATAATAAAGGATTAAGATTATACATTTGGCTATTTAAAATTTGTTTACATTTCCCTGTGATTAATTTTATATACTATACATTAACTAGTTACTTCATAGATTCCCATTGTGAAAAACGGCTACACAAGGTTGTTTTTTTGCTAATTCAAATGTTTGTGTATTCGTTTCTTTATAGTAAGTTTAAACGACAAGAACACCAAATAATCAAATGTTAGAATGTATGCCTGTCTGTTGTTTTTTTAACTCAAAAAAAGTATTCATTGGATTGAGACGCGACTTCTATTGTACTCTTTATTTTTAATAGTACCTTGGCAATCTGGATAGCTCATCAGCGAGCGAAGTAGGGTCGAAAACACATAAAAACAATAAACCTTTGTACATTGCAACGTTTAAAATCTTTCTTAAAACATAAATACAAATTATACAGCTTATAGCAAAGTGTAAACCAATATAAGTTGATACTTAAATTATAATTAAAATATTGAGATAATGACTTAAACGCGTGCCCTGGCTATTTTAAGTACTAGAATGGAGTTGAAAGTGCCCTTATAAGAGGAACAAGGTGTGCAAACGTTACGGCCGGGCACCATTCAAACAAGTCGACAAAAAAGTGGTCGACAAGCCTTTAGAATGCTAAAAGTTACAATTGGTCCGACACGAGTAGGTTCAAGTGGTCGACAAATAAGCGGCCGACAAAATATTAGCAAACATTTGGATGGCTAGGTGGTACATATGGTCGACACGAGTAGGTACAACCGGTCTACAAACCCAAGTATAGGGGGTTCAAGTGGTCGACACGAAAGCACCAGGTAGAAAACATCATGATGGATCCAGTTAAGAAGGGACCAAGTAACCGACAAGTTAATACACTACGAACCAATTTTTCAACAATAGAATTATAAAAGGAAGATAATATGGAAAATAAATTATTATTAATATTTGAAATATAATAAAATTATATATTATGTTTTCAAAAGCTCAAAGTCATTGTTTGTATATTGCTATTGTTTTTACGTTATGTTACGTGAATCCTGATCACACTCTTTTTAAGTTAAGTTAATGTTAATTTACGTGAACATTTAAGTTGAGCGTGATCCCGACATCATCTACTGCAGTGTTATATACGTTGGTGGACGAATGATTAAGACAATAGGCAGAATCTCTGGCGAAGGGTCGATCGGGGTTTGAATCTCAGTCAAGTGTAATGATGTTGTTTCAGTTTTTTCCTAAAAGTTTTTGACTCTCCCTCTATGTAAATGCTAGTACACTTCCTTTAAATTCCACCTGCCTCCTTTCTACTTCATCAGTGTAAATATTCGTATAACCAGAACGGGTAGTAAAGCATGGTGCAGCAATACATTGAAAATAACCTCTGGGGTGCTGCCTAGGTGATCTCCTAAAGATGATCCGAAAATATTTAACAGATTTTAATCAAGTCCACAGTTATTCCACCATAACATTTTCTTAACTTTGTTTGATATTAATTAAAAGTTCCAACAATACATTTTTAATGATAAAGTATTTTGTTTTAACTACACCTTGTTTACAAGAGAAGGTAGCGTACTTTGCATGGTTACCCTATGGCGCAGTTCAAAATATATGGGCCTAGTGTAGTCCATCAAGGTCAGACTGCTATCTTTCAGGTTAAGTTCAATGGTATTCGTCTGGAACTATGAAATAATCACTTGATAAAATCAACTCCAGATTTTTTGTTATTATTATTGGGTGTTCTACGTACTTTTTTCGAACACCCTGATTATATAATGAGACGACTTCAAACTGGCCTAATACTATGAAAAACCCAACATCCAGTCCCCCACCCGACAATTTACCAACAATACATCTTCGATCAAACCGGGGATGGGAACAGGGTCCCCAAACTAATCTGGCACACACGCTACCGACTGTGTTAAGGTGTTTTACTCATGACCGTCAATTCAGCAAAGATTCAAACCCCAACTCGATTATTATCAGTGACAAAGTGTAATGAGAGTATAACTCTGATAGATCGACCGACCACCATTGTTGCTCATCCGAAAGTATAATATTATATCATAAAGGATTGTATTTCACTTAAAATAATATTTTCAAATATTCAACATATTCTTGCAAAAAAAGAAAAGAGAGCACTCTATTGCAGTAAATTTACTCACGTATAAATGTAAAATTGACTAAACGTTGTACTAGTGTACTAGTGTATAAATATGGATTAATCACGCCTCGCTTTGAGTGTCAATTGTAACACTTTGGAACCAATCACCCCGCATTGGGCGTCGATTGAAACACTGCGGATTAATTCCCTGATATAATAATGCTGTGATAATTTATAGGTTGTCTAAAGCTCCGTGATAGAGCGCCTATCATCACTGTACGGAAAAGATACAGTTTAATCAGCTGTTTATAGCTCCGTGTTCTAGTACTAGTTAAATCGGTATGTTAGTAAAATCAAAGAAAGAGAACTGTTGATGGCTGTTTATTTCACACACGGTTTATTTAAATCACATTGGTTGATTACGTATACATTCTCCAATTAAATACTTTATATCACTGCACACTTGTGATATTAATGTAAGTTATATTGTACTGTGTTAGACTGACTGCCAGTTTGTGGCTCTGACTTACTTGGGCGTGGGCGGGATCTATCCCGAATGATTGGATCCCGGAGATGCCTTAAACATACGCACAATGGCTTATATATAACATACCCCTTGCCTTTCTCTCCCTCTTTTCAAGAGTGTAAAATCCAACTAATAGAAAGAGTCCTGGCGACAGGTTTTGTGAAGGCTAGCTTCTTATTGGTATATAGAAATGGCGTCTTTTGCCAAATACTATGAAGTTGTTCCTTTTAACAGGAATTGACGCAGTAGTTCTTTTAACAGGAAAGATGGTATAAAAAATATATTTTAGGGGTGAAATTCTTTTCACATTGTTTCTGAGAAGCGCGCGTTTCTTCATGGATGAATCTTAAAAGGATACTTCTACATATATTACTTTAAAGAAAAATTACCTTCATCCATGACTTTTTACATAATTTAGATTAATCCAAACCAATATCATTACAATAGCCAATGATATTAATTTTTATGTTGAGGGGATGAGCTGACACAACTCTTCAATTTTCAACCCTACAACTGCCTTATAATGCCACCGAGGTCCAATGCCTCACCGCTAGATCGCCAGGTCACCTTTTACTTCTCTTCCGAAGGAAGTTGTGCTAAGGATGTTTATCTTTCAAGAAAAATTTATTGACCCCGGCTGGGTTTGAACCCATTAACTACCTCAAATATATATATATATATGAAACTCTATTGGTTTGATAAAAATATATATATTTAGAATAAAAATCATTAAAAAAAATTTAAGTGCTACAACTTTATAATGGCAAATTATTTGGTTTCTCAAGTAGTTGAAGAGAGATGATCAAAATTGGAAATTTCAGTTTTTGTAAAGTGCCTTCAAAGTCATTTTCATGGGAAAATGACAGTCGCCATTTTGTTTGCAAAGTTAAAATGTGCCTATTTACATAATTGAATCAAAATTACTAGAGCGGAATTTAATAAAATCAATTCTAAATCGTTTTTGCCCTTTAGTAATCTACTATCAGATTATTTAAATCGAAAATCGGCCTCTGTTATGATTCTCTCCCGTGATTTCTACTTAAATTTGCAAAAATACAACTTTCCTGGAGGCCTCTGGAGGGTGCGGAAAGAATCACACACACAAACTATATTTATAGATAAGATTACATTACAAAATAGTTAGTGATAGGATGAACTATATTATTTTACCTGTTCTCTTCCGTTTAATAATTTCGTTGTAAAGCACTTTGTTTATTGTCGGTTACTTGGCTCATCATAACGTTTGTCGACCGTGTCGACCACTTGCACCACCTAGCCTTCTAAATGTTTGTTTACATTCTGTCGACCACTTGTACTGCTACCTTACGGCCGCACAGGCCAGCTTTTGGTGGGGATTACTTGCTTAGGTGACAGAGGGGAAAAAATAAGTTTGGCTGGAAAATGTTTTCTTGCGTGCTTCTTGTACAGGCGATCTAGCAAATATTGTCAGACATAACCATGTTGTTTAATTTATTCGACGAGTGAAGTGAGTGTCTCCGTTTTAACTCCTTGCATCTGTCTGTCAGTGGTGGAATGTCTCACGATAACTTTTGAACGCATTGACCTATTTAATTCAAACTTGGCACATCTATGTTATTTGTACTTTTATACAATTTAAGTTTGTTGGGGATGAACATTGGACGAAGGGTTGGGTAGGGTGTATGTATATAAAAAAAAATTACAGCTTCTAGCATGAATTATTATAAATATTTACATTTTAGGGTATTTCCTGAAAACTCATACGTCTGAAAATTGGTATACAGGCGCAAATTAGTGTAGTAAAACTAAAGAAAAAGTATTTTTTTAAATTATATATTTATTTAAAAGAGGGGTGGGGGGTGGGAGAAGCAGATAAATGGTGACCCTGCAAACGAAGTTTACCCAGAGCCCTACGTCTTCCAAAGATGGCCTTGGTTATGAGATACCTATCTGACCGTGAACTAAGCCACGGGGATGGTCTGGATAGAATCGGGATTTTCAAGATCTATAGTTGGCATCTGGCCCCACGTGTCAGGCGCGGATGAACATGTCAAGACTCGTTCTCATATCAGATAACAAGTGAACCGCTCTAATTGCACGCACAGCAGCATGGTCAAGTAGACGGTAACCGTCGTGCTAACACAACATATACTGAGACCCTCTTCGATGGTCGCATGGATTAAGGCGTCTTTCTTGGCTTAGACTGGATTGTTGAGGGGGCATGGGGTTCAAATCTTGTAGATTGTACTGAGCATATTTTTTTCTAAATTGTTTCTCCCTCTCTCTCTCTCCACACAAATGGTAATACATTTCCTTTTATTACATCTCCTTCATCTCAAACCCATTTGGATATAGCCCGGACGAGTAGTGCGACGCGGCGGAAAAATTGTTATGCTTGAACCTTAGTCTAGTGCCATGCTATTATTTTTATTAAACACAAAATGCAAATCCGGATTATGTTGGCCCAACTTTGTGGGTGTGTTCGCAAATAATGTTGACATTGCTCGGCGATGCCGTGACTGGTATTCTAGTATGCCACTCACGAACTATTTTTATGACCACTGACACCTCTAAAAAATGCTCGCTGACATTTGTGTTTTTTTATAGATTTAAATTTATTCCACATTTTTTCGTCTTGCTATTTCAACCGGCTTTGGCCCCTTCCCTTCATCCCCCACTTCTCAATCTCTCTTCCCCTCCCGCTATGATTGGACCGTCACAGAACCCGCTCTAATCAAGGCTTAAGTCTGGTGTGTGCAAGGGGGCCGAGGTCTGAGTCCTTACTATCCTGGGAGATATGTATTTGTTTCCACGTTGTGGTTACTCAACTGCATTTAGTTATCTGGAATAAGATACATTCTCTCCTATGGTGGAAAAACCTTATCAGTCAATTTTTTTAAACTCTATTGTAAAATATATTACACCATGAGATTTGTTCATCCCTCGCTTTAGACAGATTTCAATTTTGGCAGGTGTAAGCTAAATATAGTAAACTTTTGTCACTGTAGTCTGTCTTCTCAAAGAGGTTCATTTGATAGTTTGTTCGTTTGCTAGTTTGTTTGGATATAGGCTCACAATAAACTCGGGAAACCGCTGAACAGATTTAGACATGATTTTCACTTATGTGTACCTCATACTCTTAGAACGAACACATCGGCCATTTATTTCTTGTTAAAACTCAATAAAGTTAATGGTCTTCCTATAGTCTTTCTTAAACCACACGATTAACTGTTAATTTGTCATTTCTGTCTTACTTGATCTACAAATCAACTGTAAATGCAATCAACACTAGTAGATAAAGGGTGTTTCTTTGACAAATAAAAACTGCACATATTCCACATATTTATTTGGTTTGATCTTACATTTACATAGATCAATATTCAGACACATACATATCGTCTAACCTAAAAAGGTAGTAAGACCTGTGCAAAAAAAAACTACTGCCCATTTAAAGACAGCGACTCCAAGGTACAGTAGCCCCATGGCTTCTTTGGTGCTGACTGACAGCTCACAGCTGACTTTTGACAATCATCATTTAGGTATAGACCTAAATTTTGACCGTCAAAAGTGACAGCTGCTAAACACATGTTTTTGCAGATCATATGGCTCGGCGTAGTGATACATAATTTGGTCAGGTAACTTTTCAAAGCTGTCAGTCAGCACCAAAGAAGCCGTGGGGCTACTGTAGCAAAGGAAATAATCATATAAATTAAATAGAATGAATATTTGTGTGTAAACGCTGCATTTTCACGACCAATAAACTTTATATAAATACTTAGGAATACCTTGGTATATTTTTTTCCCCACCCATATTAAGACCCTAACGCCATAGGCCGCTTAGCTGCCGATTCGAGTTACTTCAAAACCCAAGAATCTGAACTATTGTATTATTAGCATAGGGAACCTAAGAGTGCAAAATTGATCGTTTATTTATCAAATATACTTTTGTGAACTTGACACCTTCATCCGCTCGACCACCACTTCTAAAAACTTAGGAAAAAAATAGATTCAATTTGGCATAAATTTACGTGCCTAAGAAAATCTTGGTGTGTTAATCTCGGATGTATTAATTATTTTACCTTGCATTGTATTCCCCGTTTGATACCTTAAACGACTTGACGATTTATGTGGCTAACACCAAAATCAGAAAACATGGAAAGGAAAAGATTAGTTTTATGTACGCTTCTTTTACCCTGTAAGGTAGCAAGCTTACCTTGTATTGTTCCACCATAGTAAAAATTGTAAGGCAGGGCCATATTATAGTCCGTCAAGGTAGGACTGCTACCATTGAGAGTAAACGAATACATTTATTGTACTTAGGAATTTTGAAAATGTGTAAAATTAATATAATTCGTATAAAAGTATACATCCCACCACTTAAAATATTAAGTTTAATAAAAACTGTAAGCACAGAGACAATGAAAACTATAGACCAGTAGCAATACTAGATAGAATAATGGAGGGCTATGTCGCCAACCATTTAGTAAAATACTTAGATAAATGCAATGTAATTGGCAAAAGACTATGGATTTCAAACTAATAAAATAATTTAAACTACTACTACGCACACTTATTAATGATATAATAAGTAAATTAAACGAAAATAAACATTTGGCTATAGCATTAATACATACTAAATCGAGAGCCTTTCACAGTCTAAGGGTTTGCGAAGCTTCCATAAAATCGATATAGATTCGAAGTTTATATTATTCGATTTGCTAACTCGAATAAAACCAAACTGGATTTTTTTTTTTTGGGGGGGNGGGGGGTTTAGGCAGTTGCAAAATACCACAATTATCCTAAAATATGTTAATATATTAATTTTAAAAACAATTCTTATGAGGTTGGTTAAATAAATTATTACCAAACTGACCGGAAAATAAGGCGCACTTTTTTCTTTACCAAAAACAATCTGTATAAAACCTTCGCTGAGCTTATAATCGCAACTTTTGATAATGCCTAACAAATGTGTTAACTTTGATGAGCTCGTTTAATAGAACCCGAATGGGTAGTAAAACGCGACGCTAAAATAAAAAAAAACTTTTGAGGACTGAATACATATATTGACATAGTTTATTATCATCACTGAAGAATTTTTTATCGCCTAACTTTGACAAGGTAAACTATTGTTGTGTGAACATGTGGAACGTAGTGCTAGGTCCCTAGACTAATCTAATTTTTTTAATGTGTAACTTTTTTTTTATCATCATGACTTGAGCATAATTAACAATTATATGATTTGGTTCAATAAATATTCAAATTTTTTAAACAATATTTGATTCAGTTTGAATTCAATAAAACCCGCTTCGTAGATGTCTATTTCAAACACTAGATAAATATACACTATTGAAACTATTTGATAGAAAACATTTTTACATACATTACTGTTCTCAGCTTATGACCTGGGTCAGTTATTTCTTTTTAAGTCATATATTTTTCTACTACCGACTGGCAAGGCCTGTCGTAGCTTGTTAAAAATCAAGTCAAAGTCAAGGACTATATTCATAAATGGTTTAGAAACTACCTGGCTTAGAGAAATATAACTGTTAAAATCTACATTAACTTAAATATTATAGAAACATATACACATTGGTGTACTATTGGGTTATATCTTGTGACCAATATATATATATATATACACTGTTGTTCGTAGTTGGATATATATATATATATACACACACACACACAGTGGCAAACTACGAACAACAGTTTAGCATACATGGTGCAGGTGAAAAAAAAAGCTGTACGCAATATGCCCCTACACGCGATACTTCAAAATTGAACTTATGACAAAAGATTAATCATTTACATAAAAAAAGACACAAACATTGCATATCAGAACCAAACAACGCATGAAATTATAATACCAACATGATATTGGATACATTTTTAGAATTAATAAAAAAATCATTCTCTAAGAAAGAAATAATAAAATTGATAAATGGCTGACAGACTTGATTTAAAATAATATTAGCACTATAGCTTATGAAATGGTTCTATTGAATGAACTTGAGAATTGTTGTTTTGATATTATCTTAATATTAAATGTAATATATTTAAGAAATCTTAACTATATTCTACATATTATATTTCTATTTCTAAATTATAACCTATGAAATTTCTCATTATTTTACATTCTCTGAACGATATATGAAATGTAAAGGTTTGGCATGATCTCACAGGTTGTAATAAGTGCTTAGCTGGATCATTTATTTTATATATTTTATATTTCATATAAATAACCCCAATAAAAAATCTTGCTACTATTACTACAGCTATGTATTTTACCAACCAAATTTCCTTCATCAGTATAAACATTCTGTCGATAGACGCTTCACGTTTATGTTTTGCCTCTTTGTTTAACATTCCTGCTCTTTTTTCCGCGAGTTTTATTATCATTCTGGCCAACCTTGGAATTACTAGACTAGACTTCGAGTTGAACCCACTTGGGGTTTTATTTTCAATTTAAGATCGAGTGGAAAAAACAACCAGTTACGTGCCTAAAATCAAATAAAAAATGAAGTAATAGTATATTTTATTTCAACGACCATGACACGATTTAAAGTTTTGTTTTTGTCTCTCTCCTTGTTGTAATTGATCTTTTTAATCTCGCTTGTACTATAATGTTTTGACAACTTGTATTTCTTGATGACTACCATGTTTAATTTCTGTTACTTTCCCTGACATGTATTGAATATAACACAATCTAGAAAACAGACTTATCTTCATCAATTTCTCATTAGCAGGGCTTTTGGTTATCACTTATCAACCTATAGACAAGTTAACTACTAACTCGAAGGACATTATCATATAATTATATTAACGCTTAAGGGTACAAACTTTAGTACAATTATTTCACACTCTCTATATATAATATACATACACGCATGTAATTTACACATACTAATCGGTTTCCGTGTGCACGGTTTTAGTCTAACACAACCAGTCCCATATGTGCTCAAATTAAGACGACTGTCGTGCTCCCTATCTGGCGACTGCCCTTGCTTTTCCGTTCTGCCTATCCCCATATCCGCAAATGCGGGTACGCCTCCTCCACATATATGCCTCGCCCCTAATTATACCATCGTAAATATGCTATTAGTCCAGACGAATAGCAAGACGCGGTACACAAAAACAATATTTGGACTAACAGCTGAAGTACATTAATCGCACTAAACAGCACTCACAATAGCCCACCAATTAATAAGAAAAATGCTCCGTCCGCATTAATGGGCACGCAGACAAAGACTTCAGTCAAGTCCTGTCTTTTTTACGGATGATGTGGAGGCTGGGGTTCGGAAGATCAATCGGGTGTACTAAGGTGTATCTCTGTAAATAGCCAACCACTCTTCTTCCATGCAAGTCCGGTTACGTTTCCTCTGAACTCTTCCTTCCTAATACAGTAGTAAAAATACGCTGATCAATTCCCGGATGGAAAGTAAAACGGAGAGCCACGAGAATAAGAAAACCACTTTATGAAAGTCGCGCATGCAGAAACTAGTTACCTTCTCCCATGTCGTATTCGGAAACTAGCATATGAGCTGGACCACTGGCAGTTATGACGCATTCTAAGATGGCTGTATTTATCTTCGTTTCATCTCCCTCTTCTTTCCTTCAACCCCTTTGCCCTGAATATCAATAATGATTGAAATGTGATCGACTCTCGAGGTAAACTTTGAATGGCCATATAAAAGAAACTTAGTAATTAATGACCTGCTGGTTTTTCTAAATAATATTGGGTATGTGACTTGAATTGTGATGATATACTTTCCGTTGGCAGGTTCACCGATACCACGCCTAGAGGGATCCTAGTTTGATCCTAGACATTAACATTTCTGGCATTCGAGTTGGTAGTATTGTGTCGTTGCCTTGGGTTAAGCTTTGTGTAAAATTAAATCGGTGTGCAAAAGTTCACATTTAATAGATAAAGAATTAAAAAGTAGGATAATTTCTACACGTGTTTCTCTCAATTTTAACTAAAAAATTTAAATTTGTTTAAGCGAGTTATTGGGAGAAAAACCATTGTACAAACTTTTAAAATATTTGATTTATTTAAATTAGACTCTTTGGGATAGTATTGGGTGTCGACTATCTTAACTTACGGGGACAGGAAGACAAGTATGGCTTTCCTAGTAACACTAATCTCCGCGTAAAATGATGTGAGCAACATTTTATTTTAAAATGTTATTTTAAAAAATCTTCCATTGTACCCGGTTGTAACTAATGTCCCAAATACACAGGAAGTATTTAAGTAATTAATTTAGAACGGAATTTAGTATAAAGCTGCGGCGCCACAGCCACCGGACTGGACTTTACTTGACTTGACTTGAGTCCAGTGTGATTTTCCATATAATGTTTCTTTATGGTCTAGGCGCCACTGCGACCAGAATCGACTGGACTTGACATAATCTGCCGACCGGAGTCAGGTCGTGTACGGTCCCAATTGGAAAACTAACTTGAGTCTGTTTCCCCCACCACTCGTAACAACACTATCTCCAGCACGTGAGCAGTTGTTTACATACTCTACGTCTAGCATGTTCATATTTAAAATTGTATTAAAAGTACAAATCTAAGGCACTCGTATTTACAATTCTATCTAAAGTGTATGTATATATATTCTTTAAAAAAATAAGCTCTCGAATAATAAAACTCAATTTTTAAAACATTCTAATATTATTAAAACAGTTTTAAAATGTCTTTGGAAGAGCAACTTATAGAGACAGTCCAGTTCTCTTCTTTTTCGATAGCAATAATGCACAACAATTCAAAAAATCTTCATCTGAATCGGATTCAGAACTTAAATCCAATAACTTTTGCCTGGAATTCATATTATTATTATTAGCACCGCGTCTTACTACCCGTTCGGGTTATACGCACTTACGCTAATGTGTAATGGTAGGGTGATTGTGAGATGAAATGGAGGACCTACAGTTTAACGTGGAATCCGAACCACGGTGGAGACCTGGCTGGAATTCATATTATGCTGAGAGAAATGCAGAATAAACTGAGATGTTTTAGACTACACAGTCAACTCAAGTCTGTTCGCTGTGGCGCATATCCGCATTAGTCCAGTCATGTCAAGTCAAGTCCAGTCCGGTGGCTGTGGCGCCTTACCTTAAGTCAATTACTACCGTGGGAACGACTGATAACATTGCCAACTATTAGCTATACTCCATTCACGGTAGGAATTGATCTCTGAAAGGTATTTTTTCCTACCAATATCCTACTATATAATAGATCTCTGGTAGGGGAAAATGCCTTTCAGAAAACAACTCCTATGGTGAACGGACTTTAAACAAGTAGCAATCATGGCAATTAATGCACGCACTAAAGAGCAAAGTGGATTTAAATGTGTTTAATAGATGTAGTCACATTAAAAGAAATAATATGTTATATTATTTCGAAATTGACATTAAAGTTTTAATTTATGCACAAGTAAATAATTTTTTGAAAGGAATTTTATTTTCATTGGTGACATTAACTATATTCCCAAAACAAGGTTGAAAACTATTACCCTTTGGATGCGCGGCGAATGTTTCGTAGTAACCTCGCTGGTTATTTCGTGATAGTTGTTAATTCAATCCATTGAAGAAAGCCAAGACATTGCCCCTGCCTGGAGGGTATGATTACATTATTCGTGCTGCCAGTTTGGGGAGTAGTTCGCTGAATTGTAGTGGTCCAGAGGTGCGGCGCGGTTCTGAGCATACCAGCTCGCACAGCCCGGGTCAGATATGATCGCTGGTGTGTAGTAGGCTTGTCAAGATGACCCGCTGATTGGAGGGATCATTGTTTCCTTATGTTAATATGGCGCAGTGAAGACCTTGCGCGTGGGTAGAATCACAATTGGCAGAGGTTAGGATAGCCACCTTTCTCAAAATAAAAAAAAGGTACTTTTAACTCGTACAACTAGGGGTAATCGCCTCGGAATATTGATTTTTTTTTAGCAATGAATGCATCCATAAGTTATCTAGAGGCCACTCATTGCTGTCATTGGAAGAATTCGTGAATGAGGTTGTAGTAATATAACTTAATTGTTACTCGTGTGACAATAGCATTATACGATAGTGTTCCTGGGCTCGATTCCTTTTTCCAGATTGTCATCTTTACTTAATTTAATTAATAAAATGAATTCTTTGTTTTATAGTGTAGTTTATACTTTTCATGTTTTGAGTTTTGTATTCCTTTTTTTTTTTGTGATCTTTATGGGAGGAAGGAGGCAAATGGCCTGTTTCAGCCCCTCCTTGCAGCTTTTTCCCCGAGTGCACCACTGGTAGTGACAGTGATGTTATTTGGAGAATCATACTCAATGCATTACCTTGATTGTGTTCTCCCATCACCCTTTGATTACTAAGGATATTAATTAGTCGATGATAAATGGATATTCATTAAAACAACGGATGCTTAGGATACTTTTTTCTTTGAAGCTTTATCCAACTTTTTCTGAGGCATCTTGTAAATGACAAAATATTCCCGCTTTAAAGTTCAACAATCAAAGGCTGATTTAGTATTTTTTGCCAAAAAATGTTCTCTTAACGATTGAAGTATGATAGCGTGAACACACATATTAATTTATATATGAGACAAAAATGTTGAACGCCAAGAGGGAGGCCTACTTTAAAATAGGAAATACAGAACTCTGCTTTGTTTTTATGACATCATATTTATTTAAATATCCACAACTAGTCTCTCTTGGTTCTGATTGTACCCGCTTGTTTGGTGATCTTTATTGGCTAGCAGAGTGTGTCAGCCCAGTTCCCATGGCGGAAGGTAATATTACCGCGCAGACGAGAGCAGCTGCGGGGCACTTGTTGGTACCGTGGGAACCTCCTCGTGACTCTGCTTCCTTCCCCCGACCCCTCTTCCTCCGTGACAATCTTGATCTTAGGCGACATCCGACACGCAGTTTTACACTGACCTCCACGTCACTTTCATTAATTCTTTAAATCGTCAGAATTAATGTAATGCACCATTTTAATAATTGTTTATTAATAAATTTCAAATCATTGCCATGATTTAGGTGCGGTCACATAGCCATTAATACACAGTAAAATGACTGATTTGCGACCGAAATTCTAGATGAACCATTAATAATATATTTTTATTTTTTATTATGACTGTATGAATACTTTTCTAAATTGAAATTGAATAGTATAATTAATTTTTATGCATATATTTTTAAAAGTAACTCAAAAATAGAATTTTTTTAAATAGTTGGATTTAAAAAAAATACCATCTTAAGTTTTGTGTGTAATTTACAACTATATTTTTAATCGCGTAAACCAATTCCCTCGGCTAGAAATCAGTCATTAGTTACCTAAATGTAGATTTATTACTAAGATAGGGGTGAAAACCCCTACCACACCTACTCGAGTCAAGAGAGAGGTGAAGTTTCCCGGTAGAATCCGAGATTCATTAGGCAGTAATCCTATTGTTCGCTCGACAGGACAACACTAATGGCCTTGAAACTTGTCCAGAGGATCAATTAGAATATTTTAGATGTTTTTTTTTCTTAGACTTAAAAAAACTTTGCAAGCTAGAAAGTGAACCTACATCAATATTATTTCATAAATATATAATTTAAAATAATTTTTAATGGGTATTTTTAACGTGCAATCTATGAAAACAAGGATTATATCCGCACATGACTTACAAACTAGCTTTTAGCTATGACATACATAGCAGTTTACTAATGTTAAATTAACGACCCTACCCGATATCGAAACCGGAACCCTTAGCATAGTAAGCACAAGTGCTATCGACATAGCTAAAGTGTCGGTTAAAATATAAAGAGAAATGTATTACGTTAAATTTGATAAACCACTTCAAATAAATGTTAAAAAATAATATAACGATAAAAGAATAGCAGTGGTAAAATAATTTTTAATACCAAAATTTGATTAAATTGGAATGTTGCGCAACTTGACGCACCTTATTTATAATGACTCGACACACAAAGTATTAAATTATTTACATTTATTTTGTATTGAAGATCGAATATTTTTCTAAAAAAACTCAATTTTATGCTTCGATAGTAATTCACTTTTTGGGGTCAGCGTAGCCTTTCGAATTGTTCGGAAACCATACGCTATTCGTCAAGTAGACCAGGGTTGGACTAGGCCTCCAAAAAGGCGTGAAACTTGTATTTTTAGAGGACGTGAAATATTTTGAAGATCCCAAAAAATTATCTATTTACTGTTAAATAACTATAGGAGTGCTGGTAGAATTGAATAATATTCACTGATAATAAAGATATTGGTAGAGAACCCTCCTTATCTAAAATAAGGAATAAACAGAAGGTCCAAACAACAATGAATAACAATGGGGCAAAAATGGGGTAATAGGAGTGAGCGATTGGAGTTCTGTCCTTTGAATGCCTGAGGTCAAACATTCGAAACTCAGATCTCGCAACCCACACCAGTTGCGGAAGTAAATATAGGGACGGTCAGCCCTGTAGAGCTCATTAACAAAAAGGTATATTTCCCAAAATTAAAGTAAAACGAAAAGACATGTAAAAATACACTACTTGTGGGTATGGTGAACCAATAGACTAATACATGCATGAACTGGCTTTAAGTTGATATTTATTCATCGAGAAGTTAATATCATATGAAAATATATAATATATTATATAGAGAGTATTGGATGTCATCATCGTGGTTTATTTTGTCAGCCCCTGATTTATTCAAGTTTTCAAATGTTTTTAAACGTGTGTGTGAGTCTCTCTCAATCTATTCTCTTTTCCTCCTCTATATCATCTTAGATCTCTTCTTGTCCGCCAACACCATCAGCGCTATCGGCGCCGCCATCTCGAGTGGAATGAAAACCACTCGTCTCGCTAATAAAAGAAATGACAGTGCTCGAGGGCCAACGAACCCCGGTCCCCATCTTTCAGGTCGTCCGAGTCCATTCATGTAGGAAGGAGGGAAGGAGTCCTATGAGCCAACATATCTCCCTCTCTTCCCCCCTAATCCACTCTTGCTAATTTTTTCAATTACACGCCTCCTCTCCTCTGAGCATACATCATCATTATCATACGCGTGCTGAAGCGTTTCGAAGCGACCGGTTGTTGTTGATTTCCTGACAATGGTGGTATTGTGTTGCTTTGGGCTCTCTGACTTTGGGAAGTGACGTTGTGGGCCTACGCCCTTGGCCCCTCGTGATAGATGGGCGAAAGGTGAACTTGGAGTCAAAGCGTTTTGTTCAAATTATAAGAGGGCCCCGAAAGATCTTTGGTGCAGTCGTATCAGCGTTACAAAAAACCTTTTAAAAGTCAAAAAGGTCCTGTATTGGTTTTAGAACTGCCAAGATTGACACGACGTTTCAAAAGGGGTGGTTGCATAAAGTAGGTCTACAAGTAAATTATGTACTAAAATCTAACTACTTTAACCATTTAGGTTATACTTTTACATTAATTACGCAAATATAATAAATATGGGGAATGTAGAATTTTGAAGAAAATGTGCTCGCATTTGTTTGGAGAGAGAGTGTGGACAATTTAGGGGAAAAAAACTCCCTTTATTCACTCGACCAACGTCCGAACACCGATCTCCTCGCCAGTGACAATTCAGTCTAAAACCAGAGGGGCGTAGTAGACCATGTGACCACCGATGCTTATTTAATCATACATGCATACCCCCACTTACGACACTTTTTAATTTTAATTTACGACAGCTTAGCGACATGACGCTACCGCTCGCACCAGTGTCCAGTGATTTGTATGACTACACTTTTTCGAAAATTATAAGGCCTACAATGTTTGTTTTAGTTTAAAATGTGTCATTTACTACAACCGGGCCTGTATATGACGATTTCATTGCAGTTCATGCATCGAAAAATGAAAGAAAAAAAAGCTACGACACTCCTCACGGACTTTTTCATTCTATAGTTTAAAAATTGAGATATTTACTCAAAACTCGTAATACATGTGGAACGAAATAATTTGCACTAGCAAACCCAAGCAAAAATTGCGTTACACTTACGTTAAACATTTTTTGACTTCCGGATTTAAATTTTATGAGTTTCTTTTTAAAGAATTAAAGTCCTCAATAATATATTTGCCCCCCCCCCTCAAAAAAAATGTATATTGGGTCTACAAGGGTTAATACGTCGTATTAAAATGTAGACTTCCGGTTAAAAATGGTGACATTTTTTTAGGGGTTGCACATCTTATGGTTATCGCATTTTGATTAAATTTCTCATTTATAAATTTACATCAATAAAAAAGGTAAATGTTGACTATTGAGTCTAAAATGATAGAGATAGATAATTGCTGTACAAACATTTCCCCTAAGAGGTTAAAGAAAAAAGAAAACACTTTTTTAGGACTTACTTACTCACTTACTCTATGGAATTAATGAATTATTGCGTTAAAACTTAAGTAATATAACAGTAAAACTAAAGCAAACAAAATAAAACAAATAAAAGTAAACAAAATTGTATTGATATATTTGCCAATATTTCCGAGACTAATGGTTTTATAAAGATATATTTCAAATAAAAGTTTATTTTTATTTTTAATAACACTACAATTTTTCAATGATAAGTTATTTAGTTTCTTAAATAGTTGTGGAGATAAGGAAATATCTGCTTCTATAAATTACCCTAAGAGTCATTTTCATAGGAAAATGAAACTATCCATTTTGTTTATAATCTTAATCAACGCCTTGATACGAATTTTAATCAAAATCGTTAAGAGCTTATTTTGAGAAAATTGATTTTGTCTCTGCTCCCCCTTTATTAAACTACTCTTAATTTTAGGATTAAACCGACACGCAGACGGCATTGTAAAAACCACTTTTTAGGGTCTGTGGGGTCATGAAACGTCAACATTTATCAACATCTCTGGTTAGATTTTATTCCATGGTCGCAATACTTGACCTTTAGTATTCGAATATATATGCTTTTAGTTTGAAAACTATTTGTACTATAAATAGAACTACATATTTGCAATGATAAGTAATTTCATATCTAAAATAGTTTCGTAGATGTGATAAAAAAAATAGAATTTACGCATCACACCGGAACTCTTAAAGTCATTTTTCCGTAAAAATAAGAGTAGGCCTAGCTATTGTTTATAATATTGATTAATGCTTAGAAATGAAATTTAATCAATATTGTTAAAGCCTATTTTGAGAAAATCGATTCTTTTTTCTCTTTTTGCCATTCAGTAAACTACCCTTAATTTTAGGGTTTGATTCCAATTCCAAAGACCCCTCAGAACAACCCTATTAAAACCCTAAATACTAAGTTTTGAGCGCGATCGATAAATAATTTAGGCTCTAGTCCGAGGTACAGACAGACAAGCAGACATTCAAAAACCACTTGGTCGGATTCAGGGGGTCGTGAAATGTCGAAATTTATCAAAATCCAAGAGTTCGATTTTTTTGACGATCACAATACTTTCTCTACCTGTAAGATAGAAAGTAAAAATGTATTGATAAAGCGCCCCTTCCAAGTATGAGTGTGACTCGCAAGCCGGACTCTGTCATATTTCACCACACACGTTCCACCACTAGCACGAGTGGACTTGCAACTTTGAGCAAACATTTCAGTGTCTACAATGTGTTTGTCGAATCAAGTTGCAGCAGCGGTGATCATTTTATTGCATGAGTGAATCCCAAGCCTCATCCCGCTTCCCTCTATTAGAATAATCTGCTACGAATTTACCACAGAGTCGGCCATTGACGGTACTCTAAAAACTTTGTCAAAAACTCAGGTCTCATGAACGATTTGGATATGGAAGCCGACATGGTTCCTCTGATTGACAAAATCACTGTCTTCACTGTAGTACACCCTCCGCAGACGTACGAGCCAATAGCGAGCTGGTCTCGACCCGTCTGATGCCAAGCCCGGCTCGTGACACCCCCCACCCACATACGAGTTTAGGTAACCGGAAGCCGAGCCGAGCCTGACTCGTACGTGGATGGACCGCTCGACAGTGGTCTGGATCCTACCCTATCGTAAGTGTGAGGTATGCTTGTATTTGTTTTAGTGGACCGTAGCTCCTCTTTGTCTAATCTAACCATAGGATATTAGACGCCTGAATGTTGAATAATATATCGGGAGCTCAAAAATTAGTTATTTTCAAAGTTAGTATTCCAATTTATTGCATTGTTTATTGATATCCATTGTTTGCCTCCACACTCACTTTTAAGACTTAGTACATTACTTATATCATTGATACACATCCGTATCGGTGGGCACGCAGACTAAACGTCAAACTCATCTAGTGTAGTTTGATACTGAGGGGGAGGTCAGGATTTTAATTCCGACCGGTTTGTGGTATTCTTCACAAAAACTCTAATATATTTCCTCTAAATTCTATCTTACTCATCCCTTCGCTTATTAGTGTAAATATACAATTAGCTCGGATGGGTGGTAATACATGGAGCAGTTCATGCAGAGCATGGTTTAGTAGATACACTATATCTAGAAAGAGTGCGTCTCACTCTTATAATTCGATTAAAAATAGAAGGCTCACATCCACACGTGAGTAGTGCATTCTCCGAGACACCTGCGTGCACCTGTCAGGTGTAAACTCAAGAGGCTCAGTCCCCGGTATAATGATCGCAATAAACCACGTGGCTCGCCCGCGAAAGATGCCTACCAGATAGTTCTTCTCATTAAAACACCAACTGGTCGGTGTCATGGCTAGAAACTTCTCTAAACTTTCCACTGTTCTGAACGGCTATTAATCGCGTTAATTACCAACCATTGTGCGCGCTGCTAATGCCGGTATATTAACGCTTGAATAGAGCCGCGGATTGGTACTGTGTGGCGACGCGTGTACGGTACAGGGTGTCGAGAAATTCAGACTATTGTCGTCATCTTACAGAAACAGGTCAATAATGTCACAAAAACGTAAATCTACGATACATTTATACTAGTATATATATCTCCATTAAGTTCAGACAAAGCCATACTGAAGAGAAAGAATTGTTTTGGGTAGTATACTCCCCCCCCCC
>CABFVX010003569.1:25802-37480 GCA_902151425.1 Timema shepardi | reverse complement strand
TTGTCAATTTTAAAAATAGACTCAAATTAAAGAATTTACTCCCAGGGACGGCCCGAGGTGGATTTCGTGCCCGGGCGGGATTGCTTTGTGGCCCCCCCCCCCGTGCCCCCCCACACCCAAGGGTATTACACTAATGTATAATTCTTCCTCTATGCCAAGGTTAGTAGCTTATTTTAGGAGGCTTATAAAATGTAAAACAAATTCTGTCCCATTTATGTCGAAAAGTATTTTAAAATACTTAAAGAGGAATTTAATTTGGTTTTTAATTCGTTATCATCTCCTTTCGGGGGTAGGGGAGGTAAAACTAGTTATAGCCCTGATTTCAGAACGTTCGAAATACTTAAACTAAAAATCCCATCTATGGTGTGAACATATTTCACTCTATTTGGCATTTTATTTTAATGGTTGCATTTGTCTTTTTTTATTATGTGTCTGTTTTGAAACCATTAATAGGATGGATTTTTGAGGAACTGTGCCACCAATTGCCTCCGTTTCGTGGTACACTGAATTGCTTGCGAGAGATTGTTGAAGTCAGAATCTTGGCCGTGTGAACTGAGGGTGAATTTCCTCATCTGATGTATCACATTACAATGCTATTTAGACATACGAACTACAAGCCAACACTGATCAGTGTTTAAGCCAAACGAATGATTTTACCTTTGTTTTATCTTATTATTTCAAAATAAATAAAGCTATATTTGTTAACTTCATTGCATCATAATTCATAAGTATAATAGCAAACGCTATGTGCTGTAAAAGAATTGTAAATGCGTCTCAAATTAATTTGAAGACTAATCTGGTGTGTGATAACGAATCAGAAAGGTTGGAGTGAACTTGGCCTTAAATAACTGCAAGGGTAAATGAAGGTGATTGAGGTGAACACTTCATATTATGGTCCTTATTTTCTTTTCGTCTCGAGTTCCTCAACGCGTTTAGCATTACCGACTGTTTGTTCCTTCGTGACGTAACCGTGATTAACTTCCTCTCTAAAACGTCTATTTATTTACCTTGGCCTTGACCATGAATTGCATGCCAGGAGGAAGGAGGAGGGCGCGAGTTTGCGCGTCTCACTCATAATGACGTCTTGTTTGTCATTGCCGAAAGAGGCTTCACGGGTAGAGGTGAAGCATAACATTTTCAATGGGAATTTCTTTTAAAGTACTCTTTACTTTTTCCCATTTTACAATCATTTAAAAGGAATTAATGCACGGTACACCCAATTTTAAATTCTTCATTTCAGTTTAATTTCTCTTCGAGGCGTTATCAACAGAAACATTGTCAAATTAGTTCAAATAGAACAGTGATAACAGTAATTCTAGTTTAGTTCTATTCTCACACTAACGTCGAATCTGTTATAGACAAGATACGCCAATATTTCATTATCAGAATTAAAGTGTTTGCGAATACGTCCTCTTCCCCTAGGATTCAATGCTCTTAGCATTTTTTTGACAAAGTTTAATCTCCAATCACAGGAGCAGAAAAATCTCTGCGCACATGGCTACTCGAATTGCGGAATAAAATATACCTGTCTGCCAATCACATTCAACTCCGAACCCCTAACATAACAAAACCTAACCTAACATATTTTTTTATTTTGAACAAAGTCATTATAAACATAATTTTTACGCCGCAGTTCGTGTAGGGTATTACCAAGCTTGGGTGAGTTGTTCCGCAATTCTTGTGCACCGGTTAAAATGTTCCGATCGACGCGATACAGACAGGTGTGTACCAACCTTAAAACCACCACCCTACCCCCTCAAACCTACTCTTTGGAGTAAACTGTCACTAACCATTACACTTATAGTAAGCCTACTGATGAAAAAAACATATTGTTAAAATTCCCTGCTACTAAGTTTTTCAGTCCTTAATAAAAATGTTTCGCTTGCAAGGCTGTACAATTGAATATGGCATAATGTGCTCTTGTTCCTTTTTCCAGTGCTTTGTGTTTTACTGTCAGTCCGAGCTATCAGCATATTTACACTTATTGTGTAGAGATAAGGAAGGTAGAAAAAAGAGGGAATGTATCTGAATTTGTGTAAAGAAAGAGTTGGAAATCTTGCAGGGGAAAATATCTCGTTGCACAACGCTAAAATTTAAACCTTAATCGTCTAGTCATTGACAAACCGCACAAAACGAGAGTGATGCCTTTGTACTCACCGAGGTCTTAAGTGTTATTAATTTATCAAATTCCCACGCATACACATAGGAATTGAATAATCTGGTGCAATAGCCGGCCAAACGCGCTATTTTTCGAAGATAAGTTCTACAAATAAGCCCTTCAGTTGTACCTAGTGTGTTGTCCATCCAATCATTAGATCGGACATTACCAACTTAATCAAACTTACAATCCTCTCTCTCTATCTCTCTTCCCTTTTTTTGGCTCCTTTGTGACCCGCACGACATGCCCTGCTGTCTAAAGGAAGAGCTTGGTGTTTGCACAGTAAACACTCCGGTGTTTGCGCGCGTGGTGTTGACTATGGTCGAAGATTTTTGTCACATGTGTGGTCTATGTAAGTGCTGGCCCACACCTTCCTGGGCTTAGTCACACGTTTCAGCCGACATTGGAGACCACGTTATTGCCAGGTCATTTGGGCTTTATTTAGTCAAGTCCGAGTATAGTCCAGAAGAGAAACATGAGAACAAATTAAATCGTATACCGACAATATAGGAACGAATTTGTGTGCAGACAATAGCAAAAGAAGATTTAGAAAAAGGTTTTTAGCGGTATTTGCAATCACATTACTCTACCAGAGACAGGAAGAGAACCTCTTATGGACCTCTTGTGATTAACATCTCGCTCATAGAGCAGGCTTCCCTGGGGCACCCACTGATTGTTTGGTTTAAAAGATGGGTTTGCAGGAGACGCGATAAAAGGTAAAATGTTTTTGCAGTTTTTATAGAAGAACTTTTTTTCGCCAAAATAAAATATTTCTCCAGCAGAAACAAAGAGAGTAATTTTTTTTCACATGATGATATCAGCAGTTCTATAACTTTTTCTCTTCATTTAAAAAGTTTATCAACTAATGCTGCTGTGATCATGACAGACATTCAAGAACTTTTGATATCGCCTCGTAAAGAAAATTTCTCTCAATGTTTCTTCTTGTGAATTTTTTTATTTTGATATAAGAACTGCAAAAACTAACACCTTTTGTCACGTCCCCTACAATCCCATCCATCCAAAGAAATATAAACTTCTTGGCTTCTATCTATCTCTTTCTGAGCTTTCATCCGTCATTCCCTAGGGCTTGCTGGTATGCTGACATTCGTTCTGTTAATTAGAGCCCACCCTATGAAGCCAATGTTCGTGCAAACGTGCCCAGCTCGTTTCTGTTGCCAGGAGGAATTCTTCCTTCACCTTGGTAATTAGCTGGGTCATCCATCATGGCCACGTCTTTAGCACCTGGGCCGGTGACGTCACATATCTCGTTAATATGTGTTTTAATACCGTGATGGTGATGACCTTGGCCTTGGGGGACATCCTAGATCGGCAAACTTTTACCTAACAAGAATAGCACAAACATGTCGGAAAATACTTGGGGATAGTTGGGATTCAAACCCTCAAGTTAAACATGAGTGTTAATCCCACGAAGAAGTGATTGTCAGCAGTCAATCTGTTCTGATATTTTTTGAGTGTAAAGCTTGACTCACACGTTCGCCGAATTTTAAAGTAGAATTTACTCGAGATTTTAATGCTGCCGGAAGATATTTAAAGTGGTATTGTGGTAGAGTGGTATGAAACTTTTAGAAAATTAAATGTATTTATAGAATATATTTGAAGTAGTTTTCCCCGAGCAAATATTTTAAAATTTACTACTTGTAGAAGCTCTTTGAAGTAGACTTACCCAGGGAAATTCTGAAATTTTTTATTTATTTAAATGCTATTTAGAATCATCTTCGCCTAGAATAATTAAATGCATCTAGAAGTTAATTTGGAGTTTGATTCAAGGCCATCTTTCAACTTCATATTCAAGAATATCAAGAGGAAGGGAAATAAATCTCTAAGGGGGGCGAGTTTATTCGGAGGGAAGGGTGGGAATTATTTCTATTGGGGGCAATGCCCCCTCCGGTTCCGTCGCCGATGTGTGTAGTAAAACAAATCAACACAGAACAAGAACGACATTGCTTTTTATTTATATAATTATTTTGAATCATTTCACAACAGTAAATGCAGCTGTCTGCTTGTATCTCGCTTTCTAAGCGCATGCGATTGTTGAGTCGGTTAGTTTGGATGTATCCGTACTGATTGAGTACCTACGTTGATTTTAAAATTTGACTAATTCTTCCTCGCAGTTTTTATGGAGAAGCGTGGACAAAACAAAATTGTTTCAACGAGTGCAGAGTGGCCTACGCAGTTCTTGCCGATTTCTTCTGATTGGTTTTGATCTCCGTTCACTTAAGCTATTGTTTTTCAGCGAAAGTGTGAATCCACAGTAGCGCTTTATTTCACACACTCGTATAAATGGATGTCGACCCATACTGCATTGAGAATCAAGATAGAAACATTCGATTGCTATCTTGTTTCGTATTTGAGAGGATAAACATCTGTTTAATTTATTGTTCTTATCATCATGCCAATTGCTGTGTTAAATTATTTTGACGTTAAAGATATAAAAAAAACTAATTTTTCCGGTAAAAATTGTAGTTCGTTTAATCTCAAAGGAAGGGGATGTATTCTTGAAGTCTTGCATTATTATGGTAAAGTATTAACATACCTGGTTTACAGTAGACACTCCATAGGTGGTACATAATATTATGAGAATAAAATTATTTGTGTGCAGATTGGCTCTTGCAAACAAATCTTTGTGGTACAAGGGGAATAAAACAAACTATATTAATTCAAACCGAACTGATCGCGCTGAAATCCTGTTATTGGTTTAGATCTCGTCACGTGATACCCGTTTCTGTTCCTTCTTTCTTTCCTGCAAACGTTTAAATTCTAATAAAATTGTCCAATAATAGATATCTTGATATCAGTATATGTCCTTCAAAGTCGTCCGCGCCCTTAAATCAATGTAAACCTGCGTTCTAAAGAAATCCCCGTTCGCTCCCGAACCACACGAATAAATAGAACCACAAAAAGTTTAATTGTTGAGCTAGTAAACTCTCCTTCTTTCACTTGGGATTCACAAAGGAAATATAACTCAAGCGCCCAATAAGTGGAAGCGTGTTTCGCTCAAGTGCGCCATCACGTGCAAGGATCGCTCTAAGTTTCAATAGTCCTGGAAGGGTGAATATTGGAGACGAAAGACAAAACGTTCTAGAGAAATATCTTAATGACATTTTAAATAAATAGCCTACTGTGCATTGAAAGTTAAACCGAACCCAGCGGCTAGTCTCCTTCAATTATATATTTGTTTATTATGTTTCATATTTGTTTTATTGTGAAAACTGACTCGATGAGAGAATCAAAATCCAATCGAGAGTAGCCCACAATGGTGTATCAGTCACATTTTCCCTAATAAAGGTGCATGCAATATTATTACTACCGCCCTCGTAAATCTGTCATCAAGTATCCTCGCTGGCTTGTGACAGTGTTGACGGGTTGATATGATATGAGCTGTGTGTTTTGTTTATCTGTCACCCCCTCTCCACACATTCACACAAGCATAACGATATGTGACATTGTCCGGCCGCTTGACCTGCTCTGACGTCACTCGGCCTCGCCCTTGTTCCCAAGGGGACAAAGGTCGCCCTCAAGGTCAACACACTTTGGAGCCGGAAAAGAAGCAACATTTTTTACAAACTAACTTTGCTCTAAAGCTTAGTACGCACTTGGAAACATTGTTGCTCAACTCAGGAAACAGATTGTTGGCAAACATTAAAGAAACATTGTTTCGCGTCCAGACTACAATGATGAAACATTTGTTTCCCCGTACAGAGTTTATTTGAATAAAAGATGTATGTTGAGGATGCTGTGGACATGGCTTGTGTTTAGTATGTAGTTATGAGCTGTTCAAGAAGACAGAGAAGAATAAAACGGGGGTTGGCAGTGGCGGCTCGTAGCTAAAATTAGTGGGGGTGCTACTCCAGAAAATGTTTAGCCTTTGTTTTAAAATTGTGTAAAAGGAAGGGAAAAAACATGTATAAAAAGAAAATGTATTAAGAAACTGGATAAAATTTTAATTAAAAACCTTTTTACTTACTTTAACTTAAATTGTTACAGTTAAAGCTTGAGCTATTCCTTTAAAAATGAAATCCATTCTTCTTGTTTTAATTTGCGCAAAAAGTTCACTAATTTCCTCCTTGATCTCTGGATGACAATTGAGGAAATTTTTTCTCCATTGAAAGTACTGCAAGCGCATTTAGTCTTTCTGTTAAATAAAAGAACCGAAAAAAATGAATCAAATAGAATAGCTGGAATAATAATAATAATAATAATAATCTAATTCTAGACTCTTCTACACTTTATCACATTCAAGAATATGGTACACGGTCTTTAGGCACCACATACGCTGAGTTAAAAAAAAAAAATTCTTCCAATATCACGCCAGAGCTAGCACTGCGAAAGCAACAGTGCTCTCTTTACCTGGCAGTCCCGCCTTACTCCCCACCCTTCTTCTATGTGGGCATGTGCACAACAGTCAAACGACACGTCGCTGGCACTGTGAAGCGCACAGTTCCATACAACTATTTTTGTATCTTGTTCATAAACTGGGGATGGCTACTGAAATACTGACATTAAGCTTAAGGAATATATATTTACTACAAAAATAAATAAAGAATCAAAGAAAAAAAGGACTTATTATATTAAATGTTATTGATAATATCAAGTAGAAATAGGGGTTGCTGCAGTTCCGCAGTGCCTATACACGAGCCGCCACTTGGGGTGGGTCTGTAAAGTGCTTCGAAATTGTTCGTACTATGCAGTGGTTTTAGTAACTTCACTCGCATGTCTCATTAAGATTTTGACGTTATTTTACAAATGGTTGGTCCCAGTATAGTTAAAAGAGAGACACGATTTGGATCAGCAATCTCACCTGCTATCCCACGTTGCTTGTTGTTGGAATTGTTGGCCAACATTGCTTCTTGTAACCCATTTACAATGGATCACGGGAAACACAAAGGCAACATGAAAAACTGTTGGCCAACCGTTCCCAACTGCTTCTAAAACAAGGGCAACATGTTGCCAAACAATGTTTCCTAGTGCGTACTAAAATAGACACAACAATTGGGAATATACCTCGTTCCCACTACAACTCACTGGGTAGAATATTCCCTAATTACAGGAAAATATAATATTTTAGTTGGTCGATAATCATTTAATGGATTCATCCGCTGCAGTCAGTTTTCACCCACTACCGCAGATTCACTCTTTTTTTCAGTGGGAGCTGTCCAGTGAGAATTTCCTCATCCCTGATCGATTTCAAGAGATTGTTATAGGGATTTAAGCTAGATTAAATTGAATGTATATATTACTAATCAACTGCTTCGAAAACCTTTCTCCTTTATATAGGAACTTATTTTATTGGAAAAATAAAATCATTGTTCACTCATGAGTAACATAAGAAAAAGACTGAACAAAATAATCGCCGTTCTGTTCTATAGTTATCCAAATACAAACTTTGACCAGCATATTTTCTCAACTTCCGTTGCCTTTGGGGGAAGAAAGGTCTACTCTATAAAATTATATTCAACTGGTCCTCGTTTGGACACTTGTGTCATAGATAAAGGTGGTATAATTGGTCAATGCTTGTGTCGAAATCTTATTGCAGTGGTTGCAAAACATCAAAGGTTGAGATAGGGTCGATAAATTGTTAGGGAATGAATTTCCTGCCACATATTCCTAGAAACCTGTAAATGCTATATTGACGTATTGTGTCGGGCAAAACAACTTTGGGCAGCTGTGAATGAATTGCCTCGTGTCAAAATCTTCTTTGCCTGCATTAGGCTCGCCAGCCCCGCCCCAAAGAACTCTTCAAGGATTGAAACATCCGTCAGTAGGCGTAGTTGACCTTGGTCGTGTAAAGTGGTTGTGAAGACTAATTAAATTAGTTTGTGACAATATTTACGCGCGTGCGCAGCAAATACATGCCGCTGTATGTCCCTCCCGCACAATATCTCGCCCACCTCCACTGCCGTCTTGGTTGGTGACCGTTTTGAGGTGACACCGTCAAGATGCCCTTGCCCCGACCTCTGACGTACTCTAGTTGCTGCGCAGAACCGTCCCTCCCGCCTCCATCATCCTTCTAACGCCCTTGTTGCGTGATGTTCCATGTGATGTAACATGACACTGTGGCAAGTAGACCAGGCAGCCTCAGTCAGCAGCGTAGATTGGGACCAGCTGGGATGGAACTCGGGGCCCCCTAGTACCAGTTCTTGTGGCTAAAGAGGTCAACCACAAGTCTAGGGCATCCTGGTTCGATACTGGGGAGCGCTGACCAAGATATCTACCATTTGAATACGTGTTTGTCCTACTATACAATTAGTAAATATCTAGGAGTCAAGGGCTGACTGTCCTGGGTTAACGTATAGTGAAATTTTCATAGAAAGGGTATTTTAGAAAGAAAAGAAAATCACTGTCAACGTTGATAATATTCGTGTTACTTAATGGTTATTGATACTATCTATCAAAAATGACAGCTGCAGCTAACATTATTTGAAAGTAGAATACGTTAAAGTAGTTTTTTTTTTGCTATCAGATAAATCCCATACAATTAAAATTGGACTTTGGTTTCTAATTCGTGTGCTAAAATTGCATGTGTTTACAAAGTACACGCTACACACAATAATATGACACTACACGATCGACTTGCCTCTAACCTCAAGGGGTCGATGTTTGATCGTTCCAATCCCCGCCGGACACCTCGAATATTGTTTTCCATTCTCTCTCCAGATGAATTTTGATTCATTTCTCTTAGCTTCCTTCCTCATCCTTGCTTCATATGCTACATTGTTAATAACTCTGGCGATACACGTGCAAACCAGCACGACAGTTAGAGCATGAGGTAACTTTTGGAGCAAATATTGCGTACATTTGGATTAATTGTTTTATTCCATATACGGCATCTTTCTTCCCGCCCTAGCTGTATAAATTTTAATAATTCTAAGATAATTGAAATGAGTAAGATAATTGTAAGAGTAAACGTACCAGCATTTGCGTGTAGGAAGAGGGAGAAGACATGAAGGGGAGAAAAACTAAGTACGACTGGCCGCGATTTCAACCCCGACCCCCCACAGCGGCTATCTATGTATGCACATCATCCGAAGTTCTTATGCCATTAACAGACTATAAATACACCAAGGATGGACAAATCTTCTCAAAATAAATAAGAGCAAGAATGTATGCAATTAAAGTTTAAACTCGCTGTTAGATTGGTAATTGCTTCTGCCCATTACTAAACAAGACTCTAGCGTGAGCTATCCTGGAAATTTCCCTCTTTACGAGGGCGACTGTCTTCAGCTCCCACACTACCTGCGCATGTTGAGTGTCCATCTCCACGCTGTCTGCTGCCGCCTTTCAAAGTCAAGGTGACCCGCTGCCTCGGGGTTCTGAGCTTGACGTAACCCGCAGGAAGGAAGCTATCAGCCACAATTCCAAAGACTCGAAACTGGGCTTAAGTTGTGAGTAACAATAGTACTTAGGGGCTCAAGTAGTAAATATACTTGTGGTGTTGAAGGGAGGGGGGAATAATCGAAAAGAGATCCGGAAAAGCATTCCCCGAAATGTCTGTTAAGTGAAAGCCCCCCTAAAAGTTATTTGGAAAGGAGTATTGGCGTTGAGTGTATATATACATTCAACGGTATTGGTGTGATCGGGAGGGAGATTCATGGTAATCGAGTGTAATTAATTTTAGTGTGTTGTTTAGGCTGGGTTTATTTGTATTTATAACGCATAGCTAATAGTAAATAGTGAATAGTGTACAGTGCACGATTCATAAGAAAAATATAACGGCTTATAATGAAACGAAGTGTTTAAAGTCTCAAATAAATCGATTTTTGTATTCATAGAACATGGCTTAACATGGCTTAACATATTTACTGAATAATGACTTTAAAAATACTTCAATTAAGGACTCATGCGAAAAACAACGTTTATTAAACTATATCTTTTGAAACTTTAATTTTAAGTCTTATCTGTACTATTTAATCAAATTTTATTTAAGTTTGTTTCTGGTTTTATTATTGTTATTAATATTATGGTGGTGACCTGGTGGTCTCTGGGTAAGGTGTCGGACTTCTGTGCTGGCGGCCGGGGTTCAATCCTCGGTCCCGGCACAGATTTATCTGATTACCAAACCCTTCCTTTACACATTAGTGTAAGTGCGTATAACCCGAACGGTTAGTAAGACGCGGTGCTAATAATAATAATAATAATAATAATAATAATAATATGGTAGACCCACTTTTCAATAACATAATAAAAATTAATAAGTAGGGCAAAAAAGCCGGTTCTGGCACAATTTTTTTAGGTGTACTTGTAGGGATTAATTTCAAAATTTGGCAGACATTTTGAATTTTCGCCATGTTCCATAATTTATAAGAGTGATTTATTGATTGATTGACAGATGATTGATTTATTGACAAACATGTCTGAACAAGTCTCGACATGTAAACTATGAACACGCTGGAAATTCGCGATGGTATTTTCTTTACCTTACAGCGTTATGCGTGAATCCAAGATGGCGGATCTAATATCCAACAACTCGAGCCCATACTGATAATCCCCCCCAGTTTTTTGCTTTAGGGCGTCATTTTCATACTACTTTTTAACTGGCTTGATCATGTTTAATGACATTTCCTTTCAAGGTTATGCGTATTATTCCCTTTTTCTCCCTGCCACTCCAGCATTTTATCGTGATATCACCTTTTTTTTATAATTCTGACTACATTTTTGACGTAAATACTCCTGCAGCCGGATCCAAAATGGTTTCCCCCATACCCGATGTTTTTAACCAGGTCTGAACGTGAACATAGTGGATCATGACTGATCTTGACCGATCATAGCTGATAATTACCCATCATAACCGATCATGTCTAAACCTTTTAGAATCTCTTGACGTTTGCAAGCTATTCCCCTTTCCTTCCCTTTCTCTCCCTGCCACACCAGTGTTTGTGGTAGTTCCCCCTTTTTGATACTATTAATTATATTTTCGAATCTGTTTGAATTGGTTTGAAGAACGCATTTACTTGTAAGGCTCTGAAACTCAGGCCTCATTTCCACTACCACACCCGGGCACCCTCCTCCACCAAGGCGCTTCCTCCCACATTTTTAGCACATTTTATTTATACTCGTGTGTGGCAGGTTTCTTTTCAACACCTTACTTTCACACTCCTTTTTAAATCTTTCAACCTTTTTTATTTAGTTTTTTTTCTTCATTTCGATCCACTTCAAGATTCCATAGCGGTGATTTCCTCACGAATTATAACGCAATTTTCCTTCTTTTCAGCACCTCATCCATTGCTCGCCCTACTACTTAAACCCATATCGGTGGATTCCCCTCTCCAACCCCTCTACCCACCCTTGCTTAGGATTTTAAGGGTTTTCCCCTTCTCTTTCCAGGCCTATTTTTACTCATGAAACCAGGATGTGAAGGTTTTTCCAGGCTCTTTCCACGTGAATACTGGTTCAATTCAACTACCCACTACACCCTAACCTACAAGCGTCGCAATACAACAGCCAAAAACCACTAACGGAAAATCTCCTCTGTCCTCTCCTCACATGAGACCTCCCCCCCCCC
>CABFVX010003569.1:0-25710 GCA_902151425.1 Timema shepardi | reverse complement strand
GCTGGGACCCCCCCTCCCCCCCCCCCCGTTACCTCATCATGGAGCTCTCTTACGAGCCACCTCCCTTGTCGATCCTCATCACCCCCTCCTAATCCCTCCTGCAACTCTCCAATACCCACTCCACGTACTCCATCCTCCTGCTAACATTATTTTACTTACTACACCAGCTCATCGGAGAAGGGCCTCAGACCATGGAGCTATTTTATATATGGAGGGGCGATCTTGACGCGCAACTGAAGCCGACCTTGACTGAGGGTGTATGCCTTATGAATCATCCCGGGCGATGCGTGGCTGCTAGCATTTCCTAACAAACAGTTGTAGGCATGAGTCTGTGATTATTTTTGACACAATAAGGTGGTTTTATCTTCAAGTGTGTTTGGCTGCCGCAAAAGGTGGGTAAAGAATAGTTACAACGTAACGTTCCACAGATATCTATATTATATTGCTACATGTTATATTGACAAAGTTATTTAATTTAATTTCACAAATAAATTAAGAAATTTTAATTATAGCAAATCTATTATAAAATTTTCGAATCATAATTGAAAAGAGGTTAATCAAATTTAATTTGAGTTCTCATACTTTCTTACATATTCGTAGGTATAGGGGTGCTGGCCTAAAAAAAATCGACTTGTAGTGTAAACAACTAGAGCATGGTATTATTTTCATGATTATATAGACCTATACGTTATGCATCTTTAATGTTATATATTCAATGTACTTAATAAACCGAAAAAGACAATACCAAGTATTTTACAATTTTCCCCCTCCCAAACGGAATTATTTGTGCATAACAGTTACTATTCTCACAATTTACTAAAGTTAGGTAAGTTACACCAAATCTAATATGAGTTTAAAAATATATACTACAATACTCAAAAAATGATTAGATATAATGTTTAGCTTGAACATACTGTAATTTTAAGCTAATTTATTAGTATTAGCAACAACAATTTATATTTCCCGCCAATTTGCATTTTCGGACGCTTGTTATTACTCGAAATACAAAGTATTTTCTTACATAAAAAATAACGCTAATGTATTCAACATTTACACCCTACTTACATAAAGCATCTAAACTATTTCAATCTGGTTGTATTCTATTTCAAGTGAGTGCGCGTCCCTTTGTTCCCTATGCTTCCCATGTTGCCACACTATGCCATACAGCATCTCGATCCGTCTCTCCGTGAGGGGGGCGTGGCTGGCTTCACTTTCTCGCAACGCCACAGCATAGGGATGTCATCTCCGTATATGTAATAACTCCAGTGTTCAGACAGGCATGATGACGATAAGTCCATGCGAAACTGGGGAATAACCTGAAAATTCCAGGAATTTTTTAAAATAAATTTTTGTTCTTCTGTTGCTTATCCTGTATGTTTACCATATGTTTGTGAATATTTGTTTCAAGGTTATGACGGTGTCCATGTAGGCTGTAAGTCTATTTGTTTCAAGTTTGTGTACCTTTTTCAGCGCATTTCATTTTCTGATCAATAACAATGGATTTACCAGAGAGTAATTCATGTGGCGACAAATAAAATGGTGGCTCATAGCATATGCTGACGAAGAAGAGGAGAAAATTTGGTCGTGTTAGAGATGCCAGTAAACGCTTGAGTGGCAATCACGTAAAACCTTGTAAGTTTAAAGAAGGGCATTGATGTTTTAATTAATGAAAACAAAAAAATGTGTCATTAAGTACATGTATAGATTTTAAAGCCATGATGAGATCTATACTTTAGTGGGCTAATCATAGTGACCCAGTGAAGCGCAAACGACTGAGGATAGATGAGGAAGAGGCAAATGTTCGCGAGGCGTCTTACAAATTTAGGGTTTGCCTTAAAACTGATGAACATATCCAAGAAATACTTGTTAGCAAGTCAGCATTCATGTCGTTACTCGGGATTTGAAGAGGTAAGCCTGATTATTGACTACAGTTTCTAAAATAAGAAGGCCAGATCCAGCTAGACAAAACGAGGCAATCACAAAACACGCACACACCCCTTGAATAATGACACTCGTAATGTGATTCACTAGCATATACATTCATTTCAATCACGAAACAGTCATAGTTTGGAGGGGGGAACGGGAGGTAAACTGATAAAAACTACTTACCTGAATCCTTGGTCATCAAAAAAAAGTTTGTAATTTTAAAGGAAATATTTCCAGAACATAAAGTATTTTATTAAACATATCGTACAATCCTCAACTCTGAATTTGATATTAGTTTTGGCTAACCACGGTGCGATACTAGTAGTTCATGTGACGCGTTTAAGGCCAAGAAAAATAACTGGGAGAAGGATTTAGCTGCAACATCTGCAGAAGAAAGTAAAAATGTGCTTCGTTCTGAATTATTCCTTAATCTTGAAACAGATCATCAACTCCACCTTAAGTAGCAGCCAGTGTTTAACGAGAGGAAAAGAAAAGCAAATAAAGATGGTAAAAAACCCCTCTAAAAGCTGTAATTTCTATGGCATACAATTAAAACTTTCCATTCTCGATCATTAAGACCAATGATATTAACTAGCGACGGCCATTATCTCTTTTCATTTTCATTGTCCACGTGCTTGCAACTGGAAATAACTATTTTTATATGTACTGTAATGTCATTGGATGTAAAGGAGCAAACAAGGTTTATTCACTTCTGCATCACTTTTTAAACAACTTTCTGGATCCGCAAATCAGATATCTTCAGATTTTTTGCGACTAATGTGGAAGTCAAAATAAAAATGTCTCTATATTCATATTCCTCCATTATTTGGTGCACTATGATAAGCGACTGGATTATGTCATGGTAACCTTCCCCATAAGGGGGCATTCGTACCCAGAATGAGATAAGAACATAGCCTTGATCGACCAAGGAGAAGAAGCTGAACTACCCAAGGACTGGTATCAAGTATTCAGAGATGCACGGCAATTTCCTTCCTCCTTTGAGATCATCAATGTTGAAGAGCAACCTGAAATTATCAAAGGATGGTTAGCCCACCTGGATCAAATCTACAAGAAAAAGTTTATGTTTAACTCCAAACCTGTACGGGAGTTGGCAATCACATAAGACCATGCAGCCCTGGTCAGGTTTCGAACGAGCCTAAATGGCTACTACGAACAAACTTCCTTGCTTTTACCCCCCAATAACGTGATCTACTCTACTGACAGAACATGACTTGAGAGAGGGTGAGATAGTACTGCCATCTGTGTTCAATGAAGGTACGTTAGAGTATTTAGTTATTTCATAACTTAAACCTTAATAGGCTAAATTTATTTATTTAGTGTGAGCTCTGTATTATTTTAACTATTGTGGCACAAATTGAAATTATCATGATCATAAAAGGAGTAACTTTTCAAAGATGAAAATCAAACACACAAAGCTTAGCTTAGGCCTATCTACTCCCCCCGCCCCCTCCCAGATGTTCATAAAATTTCTTTCAAGAAGTACAAGGACTTAACCGCAGTAAGACTCAAACTTATAATAGCAAAAGAAATATGTAAAAGTGTGTGTTTTAAGTAATACATTTAAATCAGCGAATAATGTGTTATTACCAAGTGACAAAATGAAAGTGGAAAGTAGAAAAAAATCTTGAAAATATAAGTCTACACGACTCATAAAACTTTCCTGAAAATGCTTTCCTGTAAAAATTGATAAATGTGACCTATCAGGTTTTACCCCTGGACTCTTTACATACAAAGCAACACATACAATACAAATAATAATACTAACATATATCCATCCAACCATCCATACAAAGTATACAAACACACATACCCTATATACAGGGGTGGATCCAGATCATTTTTATAGGGGGGGTCATAATTATAAATAACATAGTTACTTACAATGTTAAATTTCTGTTTAAAGCCGTTTAATAGTTTCTCATTCATATTTAATCTTATGTATGTTTTAAACCATGGTCATCCTACTTACTACATGGTTTTTATAAACCATTTAGAGTGGCCCTCCTTCAACAATTTTATGAAAAATGGTTCATTTTAGAAGCTATGATTAGTCTTCGGCTTTATTTTTTTTAATTAGAGTATTTTATAAGCCATTTAAAGTGTTCCTCACTCAAGACATTTTTGAAATTTTAATGCCACTCCAATAGATAAAAATGATTCACACCTACATTTTTTACGATAGTTAGATACATCTAGAAGATAATCTTTGAAGTGGTCTTCCACCGACAAAATTTTTAAAATAGAACTATTTCAGAAACTAACCTATTTGAGGTAGTCCTAACCTTAAGAATTTTCAAAATGGCATACATTAAGAAGCTATTTGCAGTTGTCCTCCCCTATACATTTTTTAAAATTGGATGACCTTGGAATATATTTAGCACTTTCCTCCCCTGACTTTTTTTGTGCCAGTTAAATGCTTCTAGTCTAGTAGCTATTTGAAGCTATTTAGAGCTTTCCTCCCCTGACTTTTTTTGTGCCAGTTAAATGCTTCTAGTCTAGTAGCTATTTGAAGCTATTTAGAGCTTTCCTCCCCTGATTTTTTCTGCCAGTTAGATGCCTATAGTCTAGAAGTCATTTGAAGCGGTCTTCTCCGCAAATTTTTGACAATAGAATGCATCTATAAGTCATTTGGAGTTTGATTTAAGGCCGTCTTTCAGCTTCATATTCGATCATATCAGAGGATTTGAAATATATCTAGGAGGGGCGAATTTATTCCAAGGAGGGAAGAATTTATTCCAGGGAGGGGCAAATTATTTCTAAGGGTCAAAATCTCCCACAGTTCCGCTGCTCCTGCCATCCACACATATTCTATATTCGGTATTCTTGGATGAACTGCTCTCAGGCGATTATTATAGTCTTCTTTGATGTGTGGTAGTCTACCATCTCTATGCGGAACATTGATCTTTATTCACTATGCACGAAAAATATTAGCACATTAAAACGGATATTTTTTCCACACTTGCGTGAGTCATATCGAACATCGATTAATAATGGACGAAAAATGCATGTGTGGACTCTGCTTAAGAGGTGTCTGCGCGTTAATAGATAAAAAAGTGTATAATTTATTTGTGTTGTATTTTCTTTCTAAAATTCAAACTTTAATTTTGTTTTTTGTATTAATTTTCTAACTTTCACAGGGGGGTCACCTGAACCTTTGACCCCCCCACCCCACCCTGAATCCGCGCCTGCTTATACACAATAACAACCCAGTAAAACTTGTGTGAAATTTTGTAGTAGCGCAGGCTCTAATTTTTAGCGATGTTTAAGTTATAAACGCATGTGTATATATTGGAAGTGGTTTTCATTGATCTTTTTATGTATACATACACAAACCATTTTATATAAATAAATATATTCTGGTCGGTAGCCTTAACTATTCTCAAAACAAGGATGTTAATAATGGCCGTGTGAATGCGTGCGGTATTTTTCGTATTGACTTCTTCGTTGCTTATTCTGTATTAGCTGCTGTCATTATTTAACTATAAGTGTCTTTATTGAATCAAGTACGAAATCATCGCCCATGTGTATGGGAGACATAATTGCACCAATAACAGCACACGTTGTGGAAACAAGTCATTTTTTGTGTTTGGGGAACTATTTACTATTAGTATATTTATTTACTTTCAAAAACAATAAAATAATATTAAAATGAATTTAACTAATATTTAAAAATATAAGCGTATCCACACCGCTAGTCACGTGAAGTACTTATATCTCCCTGCATCCTTCTTCCTCCCTCTTTATACTACGCTTCCATCCCTCTTCCTTCACCTTTCTCTATATTTTTATCTACTCCCTTCTTCTCTTTTCATCTCTATCCCTACTGAGTACTTTATCTCTCCCTCCCACTGTACCCTTTCTCCCTTCAAATCTATCCCACCCTTCTTCTTTTTTATGCCCCTCTTTTTCCCATTATATCTCTCCTTCCATATTTATCTCACCCTTTCTCCTTTTCTCTACCCCTTTTTTTCTCCCTCACTCTTTTTCTCTTCTTCCCTTTATATCTCTTCCTCCTTATTTATCTCAACCTACCTCTATCCCTTATCCATTCCCCTCCATCCCCTCTCCAAACCATTCAGTTGTTGGCTGGTCGGTCAGTCTCTGAACCTCGGCGCTCTCGCTGTGAAAGGTCATGTTTTTGCCGACAATTTCACCTCATAAAACTAAATGTTTGTTTCTGTTGCCCTGTTTCATAACCAAAATGAGTCCGCCCATCTTCATGCGCCAGTCAAATTGTTCCCCACTGATAGTATCAGCTTATTGGGCTATTCTTACCGGGTCGTGTTTAGCAAGCTCCTGCCTTGCACATAAGTTGCTGCGGTCATTATTTTATTCAAGTTGTTGCGTCGCAACTTGATTTAGAATTAAATAAAAGAATATGTCAATGATGTGGGCTATACTCGTATTTGATATAATCTGCACGTGATACATTTATTAAGAGCGTGATTATCCGCTTCGGTGGCCGCATTGTTTAGGCTCTACTCTCGCAGTATACTAGACTGCCTAAGACGAATAGATCTGGTTTCGATCATGGTCGGGGGTACTGAGGGTGGTTTTACTTAAATGATTGTCCCCTCCCCCTCCCCTCCACGCAAATGCGGGTATACTTCCTCTAAATTCAACCTTCCTAATCCCTAACACTTTCTGTGATTAGTACATAGGCGTATAATCCAAATTGGTAGTAAAACGCGGTGCTAATTAATATATATGTGTGTATATATATATATATATATATAAAAAAATTAGCACCGCGTTTTACTACATATATATATATATATATAGAGAGAGAGAGTTTAGTATTGGTCTTATGGAGGAACAGTACCTGATGATCCGGTCCTCGGGTCTTTTGACTTTTGAGCAGAGTAAACTGATTTTTCTTAAAATAATGGTAGTAGTTTGTTGTACCTTTTTTTAAATCTACTGTCCATGATAATATATTTGATTGATATTTTGATACACTATTTTTAAATTAAAATAATATATACCACTAAAAAATAATAATTATAATCTTAGGTTCATTGTCGCGCGCCCGAATCTTTAAGGCCCCTTGGTCCTGTCGAGTGCAAGTCCAAACCCTATTTTGTGGGATCGTGGGCGGGAGGGTAAAAGGCATGGCGTGGCTTCACAACCGACCAAAGTATCCTTACGCGCCAACAAGAACAGATGGATCACAGAAACCTTAGATGGCGCTAGCTACCGGACATACTTTTAGAAATATCTGTTTTCTCGAGAACGAGTGAAATTTATATGCTAATATTTTCAACCACCTCTAAGATAATGTGTCGATGTTTATTAATTGTTACATTTTCTTATTTTTTGTTATGAAGCCGGCAGTTTTCTATTGAAAAATATCAATTTGATCGATATTTGATCACTGTTAAAATGATAGAGGAGGAGTGTACATAAAAAGTATTATATAATTAACATGCTTATATTCTTGAACAAACCGTTTCCGACAAGAAAATTGCAAAACAATAAAACTTCTTGAAGATAACCGTTTATTCCCATGACTTTGCATTTCCACGCCAAATGAAAAGGGCCAATTGCCCTAAGTGAATGTTTATGTAACTATAGCATTGCCCCTAAAATTATAAAACCTAAAGTCAATAAATGGTTACTCAATTCCACTCCACTCAAATGTGGTTTCAAATTATTCTAAAATTCTACCTTCCTTATTCCCATCCCATCAGCTTAATTGAATTTATCCGTACAACTCGAACAGGTACTAAGACGGGGTGAGGGGGAGGGGGGGATAATCGAAAGCGTCATTAGAATCTGTGGGCAGCATAAAAAAAATTACATTATACAAGAATGTAAAATATCCAAGGAAAATATGAATATTTCCATCTCGATCTTCTTACTTGATTTTGTTGGATATTGAAATCTAAATTTGAAGAATTAGGCTCTACTACTGGCACTTTCATTGAATGTGTACTCCTTAAAAAATCATATTGTTTCCACGCAAATGTGGGTATATTTCCTCGAAATTGAAACCCTTTCTAATCCCTCTTACATTAGTGTAGTTTGTTCATACGCTTGTAACCCCCAAAAGGGGAATGAGAAGAGACAAAAAACTTCAGATCTTAACATTCGATTTTGAAACTCATCCTCTCTTCTTTTTTTTTCAATAATAATAATAACAATAGTTAAAAATGACACACAAAGGATTAAACGAGGAATTGTAGAAGCATTTGAGAAGAGAGAGTGGAAAACCTTATAATATTATTATTAGCACCTAGTCTTACTATACGTTCGGGTTATACGCACTTACGCTAATGTGTAATGGTAGGGTGATTGTGAGATGAAATGAAGGACCTACAGTTTTGAGGCCTGGCATTCCCCACATTCACAAGATGTATTGTCAGAGGTGAAGGAAGGGTTTGGTAATCAGATAAATCTGTGCCTGGACCGGGGATTGAACCCCGGCCGCCAGCATAGAAGTCTGACACCTTACCCTTAGACCGCCAGGTCACCGACGAAAACCTTATATAACGCTTTGGTACACCCGACTGGGATACCGATCAATCCCCGTCAATGGCAATCAGTAGAATGTCAGAGTGACACGTTCATTCACTCGACCTCCGGTGCGTGTATTTATTAAACTTTTAGCACCGCGTCTCATTACCCATTAGGGCTATACGTTTATGTATTAATTGCTATAATGGACTTAAAATGAGGAAGGTTGAATTTAAATGAATGGTACCGACATTTGCGTGCAGAGTGAGAAACCATTTAGGTAAAACCACCCTCAGTACGCCCGACCGAGATCAAACCACGTGTGTTTTTGTGTATTAATAGACCAGATGACGGATATTTTGACGTATATACAAGGTAGCAACTTAAGTAGAAGAAGCAGCTGCCATATTTGAGATTTACCACCTCTTTCTGCCCCTCTCCTCCGCCTTAGGGGGTGAAATTTGAAAACTCAATACCATCTCACCCAGTTCTAGAAAGGATCCTTAATGTTCGGAAAGCCGTCCATAATGTTCGCGAACAATTTTTTTTTTAGCACCGCGTCTTACTACCCGTTCGGGTTATACGCTTAAGTACTAATTACGCTAATGGATTAGGAATTGGGAAGGTTGAATAGAGGAAGTGAACCCGCATTTGCGTGAAGGGGGAGTGAAAAATCATTTAGGAAAACCACCCCAGTTCACCCGACCGAGATATGAACCTTGATCTCCCCGTCCTCGGCAGTCGAGCCCAACACGACTAGCGCGTTAGCTAACTACGTCACCGAGGCGGGTTTCGCGAACAGTGTTCGGTTCGTTGTTCCGTTGTAGTCCGAACACAGCTCTAAGTTACGTTATTGACGCCATCTCGAGAACATGCATAACCCGGACGTTCCTCGCTGACCCGCAAGTCGGCCCTGCCCCGATGTGCGGTGTCGTGTGTATCTCATATAAGGTAGGAGTAGTGGTAACAGACAGATAGTAAAAACTACTCGTTCTACTCTCATGGATTTCATTCACCAAACCTTATCATCTGTAAGACTATAATTGATTTGTTATAATTTTTGGCGGTCAGGACATTCACAACAAACAATGTTTTTCTTTTAACTGTGTTTACATATTCTGCTAGCTGTCAATTATCGCCACTCGTATGGCGAATGTACTCTACATAAAATCGCCTAGAAATGTTGAGGGATACCTGAGATTTGAATCCCGCTGATATCAGGGGCGAATCCAGGATATTCTGGAGAAAGGGGCGGGGGTAGTTATCACGGGATTGGGTCGGGGGAGGTTCCCCTCAAGAAATGTTGACAGAAAAACACTTTAAAATTTGAGAGTAAATCTTAGAGTAATTTTTCGGTGTAACGCTAGACTTGATAATAATCCTAAAATGAAGGGTATAACTCAAAATTTGCTATTAGTATTGAAATTTAACTAAAACAAATAATAAGAACATCATCAAATAGTGATTATTAAGAGTAAAATAATTTGAAACACTATAAAAACTATTATATAGATAATTTTTAAGATATTCAATCAGACAAAATAGATGGAATTATTCAGATTTCGAACGTGTGGTATTATTCAAATTTTTTGTTTAAAGCACTTTATTTAAAAATAAATTATCTTAAAGATAATTATTTATTATTAATCATCGAAATAGTATTAGTAAAAATGATAAAAAAAATAATTTTAAACCTTAACAAGGTTTGTGCAATAAGGTGAATTTTGTTAGTTTTATTAACGCCTGTTTTCACCGTTTTAATACGTAATACTTTTTTTGTGTTAAGTATTTATAATAATTACCGTATATTAATCATTCAATAATATTACCATTAATTTTTTTTTGATTGAAATCTGGTTAGGAAGATACTATTACGTGACAATAAAACTATTAGTGACTTTAACATTGATTTAATTGGTTTAACTTCTTGAGGGGGGCACGTGCACCCCGGCCCCCTCCTGAATACGCCCCTGGCTGATATACCGATATATGAAAATGACATTAAGCCTGCGTGCCCACCGATGTGGTATTTGAAAATATTTCTAAATATAATGTATTGGAACTCTGAAGATAAAGTAAAAAAACAACTATTCACCCTCATAATGTACACGCTTTATTTGGTTAGTCAAAATGTGTATTTGTTTCTTGAACATTTCAACTACCAACGTTGTTACTTGTAGGGACAAGGGAATACTCAAATAACTTTTTTTTCATTGATTAGAACTTTTTATAGCACCATAAAACAAAATGCTCGATCTTTGGTCTGGCGAAGAAGCATTTTAAGCGGTTTTACTCAATCATTTTTGTTTGAAACCCTGAATAAAAGCGCTTCCCAGGCAGGATGTGAGTAGGCTTTGGTTTTCCACTAAAACCAGGAAGGGCGCATGCACCGATTCCCCAGACATGTTTAATACCTGAACAAAACAACGCCACAAATGTTGGTCATTCCAGACTAATAGCTCCTGTTCATTGAGGTGCTGTTCCTTTGGTTGGGCGTCGGGTGTTTGTGAGGTTAGTACAACCTTTGTACCAGGGCTCCATTTGGGCAGCTAATGGTCCGTGTGATTAACGGCTGGGCAAGTCCATTGTCCCCAGATGGTCTGCTACTGGGACTTCTAACTGGCATCTGGCCCGCCCTGGATTCTTGGTGTCTGGAACTTCCTCACTTTGATTTGGTCCAATCTTTGTTATTGGCGCTGAATACACTGAATACACGTTGGGTTAAATATAAATAAACAGGCGCATGTGACGTTCAGTTACTCAGCTACACTAAGAACTTAGTAGATTTAATTTATTTGGAGTATTTGATATGGACTTACCGAATCCCTAATAATTATCACAGTCATTACCTAACAATGTTAGGATAATTAATTCTCGTAGATTACGGTTATAATGCATAGTTCGCCCTAAACCCAAGGCCGTGACCAGGACAAAATTACGGGGAAGGGAGGGGCAATGTTTAGAGGCGAAGAAAATTTTTAAATATTAGCTTATAACATTAATTTAGGACATTCCTCAAGCAGTGCACATACATTAAATCTTTTTAAAAAACTAGGTGGAAAGCGAAGGTTGGCGCTCTTCGTCCCCTGACAAAAAAAAAACCACAGAGGTGTGATAGATTCTTCGATTGGGATTGAATATGAGCTTAACTTGCCACTTTAGAGCCAAGTAGACGTATTGGGTCTAATTAAATTACTGCAGTCGTTTGAATTCATCATTCTCACTACAATATGGTACAAGGTGTTGCAGTGCATTGATGATAGAAACAAAGTCCTTCAAAGTTCTATGCTATCAATAAAAGGAGCAGCACAAAACGTGGAGAACTTAGGGGAGGAAATTCAGTTCTTTAAAGAATCCTGACAAAAAAAAAAGCAAAAGAAGTCGCTTTGAACTTTGTAGTCAAAGCAGAAATGAAAAAAAATCTTTAGAATCCGTAAGAAAAGAAGATTATATGAATATAGAGGAAATGCTGACTACATTTTTAACCCTCCAGAATGTCAATTAAAAGCTCAGAAGTTTATTCCTAGACTGGATCTGCTCTTGTCTAAATTACCTCACCTGGCTGGAAGAATGGCAAATCTTTTATATATAATTAGTATTGTATTCACCTCCTTTGAATACAGCTGATAATGTGGACACTTCAGCTATAGCCATGCTTTGAAGGCAGAATATCTCCTAAGGACCTTAAAAACACTACTTTAAAGAATAAATTATGCTTTTCTTCACAATATGGAAAGAATCATTTAAAACAGCATGCGTTAAGCCAACGGGGAGGATAGACTAACTAAACTCTTTGATATGTTTGATCATTGAACATGATTTTGTGAAATAAATAATCTTCGAGGATATTATTGATGAATTCGCCGCAATGAAGGTTGGTAAAATTGTATTCAAGGGAAGTAAATACGAACTCACCTAAGTATTTCAGTGAAAGGAATAATATATTTTAGTAAAATGATCGAAGGAAACTTTTTTATAGTGTACACAGCTTGATATTATCTTAATAAAAATAGCTAAATTAAATCAACTATTTTGTGCGAAAGGGACTCTCCAACATCCCGTTGGCCCAGGCCCCCTTAATCATCTGGGCGACCCTGGGGGAGACCTAGACGCAGATGGAAGGACAACATTAGAATGGACCTGAAAGAGATAGGGTGTAATGAGATGGATTGAATAAAACTAGCTCGAGATAGGTATAGGTGGCGTAAGTTTGTAAGTGCAGCAATGAACTCTCGAGTTCCTAGTGCCATAAAGTAAGTAAGTAACCTTTTTTACTCAAAACTGGTTTTATTTGTTGTGAATTTTGCTCATTCTTCATTTTACTTTTAACATTAGTCAAAATCAACATTTCCTGTGTGTGAACTTGAAAAATTCGTTTGTTCAATTGTATATAAAAAATGCTTTTTGTCATTAAAAGTAATAGTTTAAGGAGGTGTGGAAGGTCACGCGAGAAAATCCAATGTTTTTTCAGTTTTTATGGCAAAACTTCTTTTTTTTTTTGCCAAAATAATTAAAATTTTGCTTGAGTACAAACATAAAATTTAATTTTCTTCACGGGGTGACCTAAAGATTACTTGAATATCTGCCTAGGATGTTCTGGAATTTAATGAAAACTTTTTATTTTCAACTAAAAGGTTTGTTAGATAATGCCACCGTGCTCATGACATATATTCAGGAACTGTTGACATCAACATGTGAATAAAATTAAATTGTATGTTTGTACTGGAGCAATAGTTTTAATAATTTTGACCAAAGTTTTGCCATAAAAACTGCAAGAATACTGGCCTTTTCTCGAGTACCCATCCATACCACCTTAAACATAACACAAAGTGTCTTCCAAGCTATAGGATGTATGGCCTAAGGCAGTGATATTAAACCTGGGGTACGTGTACCTCTGGGTGTATGCAAAGCCCTCTGAGGGTGCACATAAAATTTAATTTAGACATAAACACCCATTTAAAACCTATTATTTGCTCCATTATTTTGTGTGTAATTTACTTTATTTATTTTAGATAGAGATGATAGAATATGTATAGCTTGTATTATGCGAGTACTAAGTTGAAGAAAAATTATATCTGGGGGTACGTGAACAAAAAAAAAAAAAAGAGTTGAATACTGTTGATCTAGTGGACCGCAGTTCCATCTAAAGATGGGTTAGACAATTTAATGATAACAATATTGTATAGTCAATTTATCAATATTTTATTTATGACGCCAAAGTCAAGTTTTTATAGTGTTAAACGTTACTCTCTTTGGCTAAGTTAGTTTTAAAGTGGTGTGCCATGTGTTTAGAAAGTGCACCTCAAGTCCCACATAAAATAATAAATCGGGTTGTCTTTTTACATGTTATCCTTTATAAAGAGTACTAGTCATTATTTGAGCAAAGATTAAACTATTCATTTTGTGTGTGTGTGTGTGTGCACCGCGTCTTGTTACCCATCCGAGCTATCCGCATAGTTACACTGATAGTGTAGGGATGAGGGATGTAGAGTTTTAGAAGACATGTACCCTCTTTTGCGAGTAGGAAGAGGGGGAAACCATTTTGGAAAAAATCACTCTCGCCCTATCCGACCGAGGTTCAAACCAGGACATCCCATCACTTTAAAACCAGATCAGATGCCGTTGACGTCCGAGTCCGCGTGCCCACTGATGCGTGTGTCAAAATTGCACTATTTATTTCAAGTCTTATTATATTAAGTTCTTAGGGTATATCATTTTGAATATACTTTTATAAAATCCCAAGGAATCCAAGAATTACCTTTTATCACTTTACCCTTATATTGTCACGTGGTCTAAGACGTCAGGATCGCAATGGATGGGATTGCCAAGGTTGAGGTTCGAATCTCAGCCGGGTGCTTTAGTGTTTTTATCACTGCTTTTACGATATCTCTCTCCACACTATTCCAGATGCACTTAATCTAAAACTACCTTCCTCATACCTACTCCATGGATTAATCTTCCAACCTACGTATTAAAACTAATATAAATATCCTTATATTATTGTCTATCATATTGATAGTTGAATGGCATCAAATAGGGCACCATAAAGTGTGTTTACTTCTAAATTAAAGGTAAACTCAAGTTTACAAAAATACACTTTTGTTATTGGCTGAGAATCAAACCCTGGAGTCTTAAATCACCAGGCACATGCTCTACCGGTATAGCAATAGTGTCATGTTGGCTTAGGTTAAATACCCTGTTTGTTGGACTTCAATGGCTTATTTTTTAGCGCCGCGTCTTGCTATCCGTTCGGGTTATACGCCTATGTACTAATGACAATAATGGTTTGGGGATTAGAAAGGTTTAATTGAGAAGAGGAGGTGCACCCGCATTTACGTGGAAGGGGAGTGGAAAACAGTTTAGGGGAAAAAACTCAGCGCACCAAACCCTGATCGAACCGCGATCTCCCCGTATGCGGTAGTCTAGTCCAACTTGAGAGTAGCGCGTTATAGCACCCGGCCACCGAAGCGGGCTACTGGCAATGAAATAATTATTGCTTGTGGCAGTGAAAGGGAAACGTTGGTCCTGTATATTTGGAGGCTTACCTATTCAGTTCCCGTGTTGTGTCCTTGTGTTTGATGAGACCAACCGACCAGGGTTCCCCCTTGAGACCGTGCCTGGTAGGTCACAGGTCACTAGAACTACGAGGGGTGGGGGGCTCTTTGAGGGTGTAGATGGTCCTTAGTCAAGGCATAGTGTTAAAATATAGGCGGGTTGCCATGAAAGAACCTTTTATAAGATGTAGATAGAGATGTGAGACGGAAAATTTCCAAAACGGAAAATGTTCAATTATTATTTCTGTAAATTAATTTCAACTGATTAAATGGATAATAATAACAACAGTAATAATAATTAGTATTAGTAGTAGTAATAGTAAGAAACACCTGCTTCGGCGGCCGTACGGTCCAACGCACGACTCTCGCAATAAACTAGACAGCCTATGACAGGGAGATCGGGTTCGATTCGGGTGCACTTAGGGAGGTTTGCTCTAAATGGTTTTCCACTCCCTCTCCACAAAAACGCGGATGCAATTCCTGTAAATTCAACTTTCCTCATCCCTAACATATTAGTGTAATTAGTACATAGGCGTATAACCCGGACAGGTAGTAAGACGTGGTGCTAAAAAAAAAGTAATAAAGAAACAAATGTTTGCGAACTTTTTTAGACCCGTTATGTTCATAAATCATACTTCAATTTTTTTTATCAATAAGTTAATTAAAATAATTTTAAGGTAGGCCTGACATTGTCTTTCCCCCTATCCTCCGTGCTTTCAATCTACCTCCCTCCCTTCTTATAACTCACTCTTCTCTTAACACACTATATTTTGAAGCACAATAGGCTCTAGGTGCCACCTTCACAATTTAACCCCTCTACCGCAAGCCGCCACTGCGGAAAATGTTCATCTCTGGATGTAGACTGTAGAGAGTAGCAAACCTTGACAAAAGGTCACTGTGTATATCTTACAGCTGTCGAAAGTGACAGCCGCAGAGCAGATGGATGGTTGGATGGATTTGTAAATATATGATAGTGGTTTTAGTAACTTTTGTAACGGTTGAATACTGTTCTTCTTACCGTGTTTCTATTTTACACGCTATCGAATTTATCAGAACTAAATGTAGTAAACGGAGATATTTTCAAAGGAGGTTGTAATTTCCAGCAATCTCCGTGGTGCGGAACACCCCACGCAGAGGGAATAGGACAGCCCTCGGCCGCCGGGATCGTGACTGTCAGTTTTCGCACGCCCTCGCAAACAACAATTTGTTCTTCTGAGAAGGGGGGAGGGGCGTGGTCCCTTCTTTCTGCGAGGTCAAAATGTCAAGGAGGCTAGACCTCTTCAATTTGAACTACGGAACGAACCGTAGTTGTGATGAATGTGGTTGTGCAAGAGAAGTATCAAGAAGAACGGACAATATGCGAGATGTTGAATGATGTAGCGCCTTCTAGATGGCATCGTTGTTGTAAGATGGTCCCATCCAAGTTGTTGGTTAATGAAAACATTTAAGGACACCGTCTACTTCACTGGATTTATCCTCACACTACAGTGTTTCTTATAGGAATAAAAGTTTTGAAGGTTAAACACAATTGAAACAATGTACAATTATTATCTTAGAATGTCCTGTTTTGACCCAGTTTGAAAATGACTTAAGTTTAGGGATGGGTTGATACTTTTCACGACACCATCGATACTTGGGGAGTATTGGTAGTGAGTAGTTAAAAGCTAGTTAAAAATAGTATTAAGTATCGAAAACATAAAAATATCTAGAAAAATCCTTGTGTTAATAGAAGAAATTGCAATGAAACCGATAAAAAATATGTTTGCTAGACCATGGGAATAAAATATAGGTATTGTAGGGAAAAACAAAAAGAGCTTGGCGATAATCCATCAAAAACTGCTGCCTAGGCGGGGGGGTGTAATCTGCATAGTACTGCTGCCCGACTGCCTGGTATCATAGGCCTACGCGCATTGCGATGCATCACGTGTCACGTAATGAAGCGCTTCTTTTTACTTTGTTCTCCACTGCCACGGACAGTAGCAGTCAATAATAGCATGTTAAAGTGGAGGTGTCAAATCAAAAATTACAAACCGACAGCCGATTTAACGGAGTTTTGAGTTAATAAAACTGGTTATGTTCTACTGTCGCGGGCGCTCAGTGTTTGCGTTGTTTTTTTCTGACGTTGAAGACGGGTAGTAATAATTAATGTCAGTGTGATTAATTCTATCTAATGGGTTGGTATAGACTTTCGTATCGTGAGAAAATTGTGATATCGGTATCGAGTATCGATAAAAACTGGTATCGACCTATCTCTACTTAAGTTGTTTGAGGAATTCTAGAAATTTTTTTCTAACCATTTACTTTGATCTCATATCTGAAACATTAGGCGTAGAATGTCGCTGAAATAAGATGATCTCCTTTTTCATGATTTGTTAAATAACAAAATAATAACAAAAAGGTTTTTTAATCCTATAGATACGTGGTGATACCTTTCACTTTCATTTTGTCGTGAACAATATTTTGATATAACAAACTACCTCTTAAATAACGTGGATTTTCTGAAAGTGTCTGCACTCTGGTAGGCGGTCCCTTTAGGCTAACAAAGAGTTGTCAATTCCTAGCTCTTAAATTGAGGTGCTTTACGGGGGAATATGGCTGTCCTTATGATTAAGCTAGCTCTCGTGGAGTGAGATGAGGTAGTTAGGCACGGATACTTACTAGCTTTCAATATTATAATGGTTTACTTTTCAAACATTTAACAAATTAATGTAACTAATTAAAACAACAAAGCTAGGACATAGAAGAGTCCTTAATTTGCATGCTAAAATCCCGGCGGTCGATACATAAATAGCCGAGATTACCTAACGCAAAGGTTCCCAATGTGATCGTGGCTTGTATAGAAATGTCTAGTAGTTAAAACATCTGTTAGCACTCGGACTAGTGTAATGCTCGTTTGGATAGGTTTGGTGGTGATGAGAAGGTTAGGATTAGAATTAATAAGGCCAGATTGCACTGGGGTTGATTTTTCCTAAGCGATTTCCCTCGCTCCCCCCACGCAAATAAGGGTATATTTCCTATGCTCTTCCTACCCGACTAGTATAAAAAAAATGCTGATATCCCGGGAAAATAGTAAGGCACAGTGAAAAAAAATCACTAAAAACTAGGATTTAAACGTTTGTCAATTATCAAAGTGTTGCGATGGGAAAACCCCACAAAAAAGTTTGAAACCGCCGGCAGGCATGTGCTGGGCTTAATATTACCAGCAAAGTTGGTACTACTATTAAGAATTATATTATGGGCGTGTTGTTTTAGAATTGTCGAAGTTGGTACTTTGTAGCTCTACCTATTTAATTAATTCTCTTGTTTCGCATTTTGGTTGTGCACAAATAGTAAGGCTTGAACCAGATTTTTTAAGCCTTACGTGCCAATGCGAATAAACGTGTGTATATTATTATTTTAGAAAAAAATATTAAAATTGAGTTGAACTAATACATCTCTTCCCCGCAACCTCAAGGCTTATCGGCCGTTGCATGTAGACTTGCCTCAACCTAATGAAGGTGTTGAGTGGTACATCCTTACATCCTAATGACACACACTTGTATTTTAATGTCCATCTTCGCCTGATGACTTGTTGGCGTGCTAAGCCGGCAGTTAAAAACCAAGGTCTCCGTCAGAAATTAATAGACCTTTTATTTCACCTAAAGGCTTATATGTTGTTGTTTTTTACGGGCCTGCCATGGGAAGAATACATTCTCGACCCCATCGGGATTTGAACCATTCACGGTGATGGTCTGAAGCGCAAAGTTTAGGTGGGCGAAGTGTACAAGTCTCGTGTCGAGACCGTGCTCGGGATGTTGGATCCGGTCTCTCCTTGTTTGATGTCTTTGGCACGGAGGAGCGGAGGACCTGACCTAACATCCCGCTGAGCGGGGACACACACTCGCCCTTGTTTGGGTCCCTGGCACGGGTGTAAGGGGTGGGGCAATCCACGCCTGACCTAAACGATAGTGCGGCCGTCCAAACAACTCTTTGTAGCGCTTCATTTCGCCGAGTGGTCAAGTCGGGCGACTTGACTGGTTCGATCACAAAACAATCCACTTTGTTGCATTTATTTCCGGTGCTGTGGTCAATTTGTGCATATTTTTAGATGTTAATTTGTTGTGTACCTAGATTGATTAGAGACTTCTTAATACAGTATAAGTTGTAAGGACATTTAGAAAAGAAGCTCTAACTTCACCTGTTCATACGTCCGCTCATGTCATCTGTACCGGTCACTTTGGATAGAGTTCATCAATACCTTTAAAATAGCATTTAAATTGGTAAAAAGTTACCACTTCTAGCAACAAAAAATATGTTTTTATTTTCTAAAAAGCCCTTCCTATGAAAATTAAAAAGTTCCTTTTTTTCCCTTTTCTTAGCATCCATGTCTTATTATCTGTTCTGGATACATGCCTGTATATTAAACCACGTTAATGTGCTAGAGATGTGGAAGGTTGAGTTTGGAGGAAGTGTGTCCACATTTGCATGGAGGGTATAAAACCACCCTCAGTACACTGTAGTCTTGTTTCCGTTCTAGACGGAAGCAAAGGTCTAGGCTAGCGGAAAGTCCTCTTTCTCTCGTACATTGCAGCGTAAATATAGTAGGAACATGCTAGGAAGGGCGGTATCAAAACTGCATCGGCGGATACGTGAACCGCACGTCAGGCCTATTTAGACTGGTTTGTCGGTGACTAGGAGGTTGTGGTTCGAATCTTAAACAGGTGTATTGAGTGCGATTTTGGTTCATAAATAGTTTCCTTTTCTCCCGTGACAACATTTTTGGTACATTTACTCTAAATTCTACCTTCTTTATCCTTAACGAAATATCGTAGTTAAATGCGTGAAGCTCCGACAGCTAGGGGTGGTTATGGTGGAGAACTTCCAGTTACAAATTTCATAAACTATTTTTTATATATTCATACGTCAAGTCGCGTGATCTGTAGACTCCACTTTTGACCGCTGAAGTAGGAGTAATAATAATGTAGTAAGATATGATTGATGCTGACCATGAAAAATGTATTATTTTCTAAAAGGGTATTTCTAGCGTGTTCTTACTGTAGTTGTCGCCACTCCATAACCACTGTTCATGCACCAATTAAGTCTTTTAGTCGGTCAGCGCGCCGTTCCCATTGTTATTGGCAGGCCTGTCCCAGTTCGTGCCGAATTGGACGTGGTTTTTTCTCACACTGGCAGCACTCGCTACGGCTGATCGTCTCTTGACGTGCTTCACATCATCGGCCACTGTCTTTGAGCGATGTAGGATACTGGAAAATATTATAATAGCTCCCGCTACCGTGGCGAGGACTCTAAGACCTGTGTTTATGTCCATGTAAGGACTCGGCAAGGACGTGCTGTACTGTAACTTTCACCGGCCGAGACCTGCGCTACCTTTATAGGGACTCACTCGCTGGGGATATTTGAGGGAGTACTGCCGTTACAGAAAAAGATGTAATTCTTCTTTAGTTTGGTTTGATGATGATGGGATAGGTCGAGATTTTAATCCTGGCTGGATGTACCTAGGTGGTTGTTCCTAAATGATTTCTCACTCTCCCTCCACACAAAAGCAGGTGCATTTCCTCTAAATTAAACCATCTTATTATTTACCCAAGTGGTGAAATTATGTGCCTAGCCCGGACGGGTAGTAAGTAAGACTCGAATCACTTATAAAACTGCCCCTGTTTTTATAATCATGTGACGTTGATACACTACCCATATCACCATATTCAATGCCCCCCTCACAGTAAGTCACGGCTGGGCCGTTAGTTCTCTGCCCTTGCCCTGAGAGCCCAAGTCCTCGCCGACAATCTACTTTTATCCATAACTCGTGTTCCGATAATTTAACAACTTTAATTTCATTCGTTCTCTTTTTTTTAAAAGAGGTGTTCCGTTTTAATGTTTTATCTCATTGCTGTTAGTATAAATAAATCGGGCGAGTCGGTGGTTTGACCAGTATACCTCATTGTAATTATGGTGATTGGTATATAGTCATTTATTTTAATTCCTTGCGGTACAACCGCCGTGACTCGAATATAAATGGCACGAAATGTCCCCGATTCTCGTCAATGTCTTGCGCCGGTGATTTATTCATTAATTCAAAATTGCTTCTCCCATCGCTTTAATAGCTTGGCTTTGGCCATCGAGGTCCGTGAAACTCCCCGCGCGAATAAAGCCAAAGTTTAAATTCTCAAGCGTTTAAATATAAATTTTCCTATGACTTACTATTTTTACCTTCACTGTCCTCTTTACTGGCAATTTATATTTACATTCCACTTCTTCATAGCATATTTTTTTCTTATAAGTGGGCTAACTACTGCTTTACAAATATCTTGCATCCAATAATATATCCATTTATTATTTTTCTACCTTTGTTCCCCCTTTACACCTTTTAAATATATATAATGTAAAAAAATAAATAATAAGAACTAAACTAAATTTTATTTTATCCGCTTTTTATGATTCGCTATGGATGCCAAAATTGCCTTAAAATCACTGACAATACAACTTGAAATTATTTCAAAAACTCCTAAGTATTGGTGTTGAACACCATTAAGTCTGTTGCTTTTGTATATTAACTTAATTTAAGTTGTTTTTCGGGAACACATAGATTAGGTAAGTGGTACAGTGCACTCCACACTTTCTCTAGTTTGTATCTTATTATAGAGATATTTATTTACTAAAGACATAAGATTGGTTAAACGGAATAATATATATGGTTGCAGAAAGACTCCACCAAAAAGCAAAAATAAAATACATAGCTATAGAAACATTGAGAAAAGAGAGGAACATCTCTGTCCACCAAAGAGTATAACAATCTATTTCATACTTGAAAACAAATGTATCTTCGCCCAAAATTACCAAGTGGCGTAATTGCATTTTATCAACTTTTCAGGAGAGCTAAGTTAAAGTTTTCTTAAGATTTTAGTTTTACATCACAGCGTATAACTCATAAACTAAATATCCTATGTCAATGATTATTTTAGTTGATATAGCTATATACTATATATTACCTTAAAAAAATATTTTTCCCCTACCACTAGAATTTTTTTCCGACCTTTTAAAATTTAATAAGGTAGTACGTCATTACGTAAAATGCTTTATCTTCAACATGGCTAGAGATACATATACGCCACTTTGTCACATACTTATCAAGAAGAATATCATGGTGCCAATAACTAAAAATGTCCATGTTGGCTGTTACTCCCCTACGTCTCTTGGGCGACGATGTGCGTGTATGTGTGTGTGTATATATATGCTTACAGTGCGGAAACTATTGATTTTATAAAAATAAAACATTTCAAATAAAATAATTTTAATTTATTGGTATTAAAACTTCACAATGATAACCTATTTTGTATCTCAAATAGTTGCGGAGTTATGATCAAAATTAGGAATGTCTGCTTATGTTAAGTACTCTAAAAGTCATTTTCATGGGAAAATGAGCATATCAAGTTTACTTGAGATGTTAAACAATGCCTAGATACTGAAATCAAAATTCTTAGAGCGAATTTTGATAAAAAAAATATTATTTGCCTTTCACTAAACCACCCTTAATTTTAGGATTACATATCTAATTCCAAAAGCTCCTCGGAGGAACTGTATGAAATCCTAGATACAAAGTTTCAGCCCGATCGGTAAAATAGTTTCGGTTCTAAGCCGAGGCACTGACAGTCAAACGATATCGCAGAAAAAAAAACACTTTTTGATTTCAAGGGTCATGAAATTTGACATTTATCAAAATTTCGAGCTCATTTTTGTATTTTGTTTTTTACGAGAGTAATAATACTCTCCGAGGAGTCGAGTTTTATTTGACCGTTTGTTGGTTCGCCCGAGGTATATGTTACCTTGCCTTCTACGGCTGCATCACATTTAATCGCCTTGACGTTTTGCAGGCTTCACGGTTACATTATACCTACCAGTGCTCTCAAAGTCACGTTAGTCTAAGGTTTATCATTAATGTAAAATGTATTTTTTAATGTTTGATAAACTTATATTTTCCCAAATGTTGTGATAAAAAATACAGCACAGTTTGAAATAGTTTAAAATGTGTTTTATTATCCAAAAATAAATGTCTACACCAAAATTAAACTATTATTTTGTGAATGCTTATATGGCTGCAGGCCGGATAGTAACATAAACGTATTGCAGACAAGCGGTCATAAGTGTCTCGCGGGTCGTGAGTTTGCAAACCCTGTATTATATTAACCAAACTTATGATACGGACATGATAAAGAGGGCAAACTTTTAGTAAATGGCCAGAGGATATAAAAACCACTCATCAAAACACATCTCAATGTGCCCTATCAGGATTGAACCGTATCCTTTTGTATCATAGTGAGTTCTGCAGACGTATTTCTAGTTACAGAGAGTTACTATCGCACAGTGACAACTGTTATAGTTACAAATTGTGTTATTGCACTAGAAAAGTAAAACTAGGTAGGTACCTATATATATTATTATTACTGACACCGCGTTTTACTAACCGTTCGGGTTATACGCATTTACGCTAAGTAGGATGATGTGAGATTAAATGGAGGACCTTCAATTTAACGTGAAATCCAAACCACGGTGGAGGCCTGGCATTCCAAATATTCACAAGCTGTGATTAATACACGTCTTTTCAGAGGTGAAGGAAGGGTTTGGTAATCAGATAAATCTGTGCCAGGACCGACGATTGAACCCTGGACCCCCAACAGAGAAGTCCGATAGGCACATATAAATAATGTGTTTGATACCTGCACCGGTAAGCACGTGGACTAAATGCCAAGCTCATCTAGTCTGATTTGCCGGTGATGGCATGTTCAGGGTTTGAATCACGGCCGGGCGTACTGAGGGTGGGTTTTCCAGACGATTTCACACTCTCCAAACTCTAGCCAAATTCGAGTACGCGTTCTATAAATTCTACCTTCCTCCTCCTTACTTAATTGGCTTAACTCAAGTGTGTGTGGCCCGGATGGGTGAAAAGATTCAGTGAGTGAAAATAAATAATAATGCTACATTTTATCAAGTTTGACAGCAAAAAGTATTTGCTAAAGGATCGGAGACTGCCTTCTTTCCTAAATGTATTGTTGTGTGTGCGAGCGTGTATACAACAGCTTATTTATATATATATACACACACACACACACACACACACATGTTGTCACCACTTTTCTTCAAGGGATTTTAAATGATGTTATGTTTATTGCAGTGACGGCGCCCACTCCTCCTCAGCGCCCATGGATACCCTTGACTCGGCCCAACAGGACCAGGCCCACCTGTGAGTAGTAATACTATTGTAACAAATAACATAATTACTCCTTGCTTAGCATGTTTTTATTCCCCCTTCCTTATCTCCTTCCCCCGCAAAAAAAAATATCTTAACATCTTGGTATAAAATAAAACAATTTAATTATCATTTTTATTTGGTATTTTACTTTATCGGTAAGTTATTCGTTTTATGGTATGTATTAGCGTTTAGTAAAAAGTTAGTAGTCCTTCATTTGGGTGCATCTGAGCAATTAACCGTTTAAATAATACACTTGTTTTTGTTGCAAGTTAATTAACGACGAAAATAATAGCTGCGGAGGTTACCCGCTTCGGTGGCCGCGTAGTCTAACGCGCTACTCTTGCAGTAGACTTGACTTCCGAGGACGGGGGGATCGAAACTAGAATCTCGGTTGGGTTCACTGAGGGTGGTTTTTTCCCAAACTTTTTCAATTCTTCCTCCACACAAATGCGGGTGCACTTCCTTTAATTATAACCTTCCTAATCCTTAAAACCGTTAGCGTAATTAGTATATAAGCATATAACCCGAACGGTTAGTAAGACGCGATGCTAAAAAAAAGCTGTAGAAATATTTTGATTTATTTTGCTTAGACCTATATAATATGGCACTAACACCCTGTGTACGTGTGTGAATGTTGAATGTGTATACACAGGGTGTCTCAATAATAGTTTCAACTTCAACACTACTAGATTCGGTGGCCAGATAGTCTAAGGCGTCACTTATCGATATTTTATGCAACAAACTCTTCGTCTCATGTCGCCATGATATATTAGCTGTTAAATGTTGCGATCTCTTTATAATAAATAGCTTTTATATACTGTATTAATAAGTTATATACCCGTAAACATTTTTACAATACACCCTTTTTACAACTGTTTACTCTAAATATTTTTCCTGTGCTAAGCCGGGTAATTAATTTAAATGGGGGTAGAAAGGCCAAAAATTGTAAAAATGTTAAGAAATAAATATGTAAAAGGGCAATAAGATAAAAAAAAGTTTAAAAAGGTTACAATTGAACAAGAAGGTCTAAGAGGCTAGAAATGGTATAAAAGGACAAGAAGTCAATTATAGTAAAATATAAAATTGCATAAAGGTTAAAGAGGTTAAAAGGAAAAAAAGGAAAAACGTTTAAAAAGTCGTATAGAGAGTAAACAGTTTAAAAAGCATAAACGGTATTGTAAGGCTGTAAAAGAATGTATAGTATATAGGGTAAAAATGGTTAAGGATAAAAATGGTAAAAAGTAAATTAATAAAAAAGGGCAAAAAGTGCACAACTGAGCAAAAATTGTAATAAGGACAATAATTATATAATCAAAAGTGTAAAAAGATCAAAAATACTCAAAAGGGGAAAAAAAAAGGATAAACATTGTAAACGGGATCGAAATGCTAAAGAGGGTTAAAAAGATACATAGGGCAATAAGGGAAAGGGTGACCTGGCGGTCTAGGGGTAAGGTGTCAGACTTCTGTGCTGGCGGCCGGGGTTCAATCCTCGGTCCCGGCATAGATTTA
>CABFVX010003568.1:32465-53851 GCA_902151425.1 Timema shepardi | reverse complement strand
GTGTGTGTGTGTGTGTGTGTGTGTGTGTGTGTGTGTGTGTGTGTGTGTGTGTGTGTGTGTGTGTGTGTGTGTGTGTGCAGTTCGTTCTGTGACCAGGTCGGGGTCAACAGGCCACAGACAGATGTATTACACACGGGCCGGTTAGTTCTGACATTTCAGGAGCGAGGATTTCATCGCTCCAAGACAAATCACATCAAATATATCAACACACATATCTACAGTATATATTCTCTTAGCAAGTCCATGATGTCATAGATCTTTTAACTAAAGCATCAACACACAATGTCTACAGCAGACGTAGCCAGTCCATGACGTCATAGATAATTCTAAATGTAGCATCAACAAAACATATCTACGATAGATGTACTCTTAGCAAGTCAGTGGCATCATAGATAATGTTAAATATAGCATCAACACACACATCTACAGTAGATGTACTCTTAGCAAGTCAGTGGCATCATAGATAATGTGAAATATAGCATCAACACACATATCTACAGTAGATGTACTCTTAGCAAGTCAGTGACGTCATATATCATCTTAAATATAAAATCAACACATGCAAGAATAAAACTATTGTCTACATGTTATAAAAATGTAGTGTGGTCTATAAAATTATTTTGTCAAACTGTACCTAGCAAAATATTTGGTTAATTATTGATAAACTAAAATATTGTCAAGTTTTGTTGTTTTTTTGCATATATTACAATATTATTTTGTAATATTCTCAAAATAATATTTTGTTTTGTACAAAGATGGCGGTCACTGTTCCCTCTTAATTCTGTAGGCCCAACCAAATGTTTATTGAGCTTTGTATAAAGCGTTGTGTTGATTATTTTATTTTGTAGGTGAAACAAATCTATACTCTGACTATTAGAAAAGTGAGTTAAGAACTACCTTGTCAAATTGTTCAACCTTTATTGCAGGATTGGTTAATTAACTTGTAATTTGTACAAAATGGTTTTTTGAGTAATCTAAATGGTTCTTTGAGTGATCCAAATGGTTCTTTGAGGGATTCGAATGGTTCTTTGAGTGATCCAAATAGTTCTGTGAGTAATTCGAATGGTTCTTTGAGTAATCCAAATAGTTCTGTGAGTAATTCGAATGGTTCTTTGAGAAATACAAATGGTTCTTTGAGAGATCCAAATAGTTCTGTGAGTAATTCGAATGGTTCTTTATCTAATTCGAATGGTTCTTTGAGTGATCCAAATAGTTCTGTGAGTAATCTAAATGGTTCTTTGAGTGATCCAAATAGTTATGTGAGTAATTCGAATGATTCTTTGAGTGATCCATATTATTCTGTGAGTAATTCGAATGGTTCTTTGAGTGATCCATATAGTTCTGTTAGTGATCCAAATGGTTATTAGAGAAATCTAAATGGTTCTTTGAGTGATTCAAATGTTAGGGAAGTCATGGGTTGAATCCTTGAACTGCATAAAAATATTCAATTAAATAAAAATAATCTTAAACCAACTTCCCAAAGAAGATGTGCCAAGTGCAACATGTAACAACGTAAACCAACCTCTTAGATTTTTCTTCTCTGGTCATTGATTTTTAAGAAATCTTAAAAGCTAAATACATTAAAAGTTAAATTTGTACCATAATAGAGTGGACCTTCATATGGTTGCGCACAAACTATGAATTTAAATAAAGATTTTTTAACATTTATACACCACACATCTCACAAACAGCTCACCAACACCACACACCATTTTTCACAACATACACCAAACACCAATATTCCACCATCCACCATTAACACACCACAATGACACACCAATATCACACCACACACTAATAACTCACCAAACACCAACAACACAACACACTAGCACACCAATATCCCACCACCCACCATTAATACACCACAATGACACATCAATATCACACCACACACTAATAACTCACCAAACACCAACAACACAACACACTAGCACACCAATATCCCACAACCCACCATTAACACATCACAATGACACACCAATATCACACTACACACTAATAACTCACCAAACACCAACAACACAACACACTAGCACACTAATACCCCACCATCCACCATTAACACACCACAATGACACACCAATATCACACCACACACTAATAACTCACCAAACACCAACACAACACACTAGCACACCAATATCCCACCATCCACCATTAACACATCACCAATATCACACTACACACTAATAACTCACCAAACACCAACAACACAACACACTAGCACACCAATATCACACCACCCCCATTAACACACCACAATGACAGAGGTTTTTAAAATGGCCGTCTTCAACCAAGCTTCTTGTCGAAGTGGTATTGTGACGTGTGAAGCTGTAGCTACCGCTCCTGGCGTATTGTTAAGGTACTGTTTTTGGGGTGCTGTCCCCCAAGAAGTTTTATCTACCAATTATATTTCGCCAAACATTGTGTATAGTGCACGTGTAATGGCAATGAAGTTCCTATCTAATATGTTAGGCCTATGTGTATACATTTCGATGGTGAGGGAAGAAAATAAATACACTGATTCTGATTTTTCAAGTAAAATCCGTTCTGAAAGCTCTTTTCCCCTTTTGTAGGAGAAAATTCCTTTCAGATTGAACTTCCCACCAAAATTATGCTATCAATGTATCTGGTGAGAGGATTTTAATTTATTGTATTGCTCTTTTATTGTGTTTATAAAAAAAATAAGAAACTATAAATAACCACCAATTATTTGTTTGTTTAAATAAAGGAAAGGTTAAATTAGATTATTTAACCACTCATTTGTCAGGTTTCAAAAAAACATACCTTCCCATGTGAGGTGTGTACATTCAGTTAACCTTGAAAGGTAGCAGTCTTACCTTTATGGACAACATTAAGACATAGTGGAGCATTGCAAGGTAAGTTTTCTACCTTTACGGGTAAACGAAGTGTACAGTACAATTTTTATAGAAAGGGCCTTTTGCATAATAATAATATTTAGCACCGCGTCTTACTACCCATTCGGGTTATACGCTTTAAGTACTAATTACTAAGATTAGGAATTGGGAAGGTTGAATTATAGGAAGTGAACCCGCATTTGCGTGGAGGGAAAGTGGAAAACCATTTAGGAAAAACCACCCCCATTTAACCCGACCGAGATTCGAGCCTCGATCTTCCCGTCCTCAGCGGTTGAGCTCAACACGACAAGCGCGTTATCCAACTACGCCACCGAGGTGGGTGGGGTGGCCTTTTAAAAATGCAATATAAATTTTATTTCTGTAAACGTTGATAACATCTATTAAAAATGACAGCTGTAGATCACATGATTAGACGTATGGATAAGTGAAATTAGATCTATACCTAGTAACTTCTCTAGCTTCCGATGAAAATTGGATTATAAATCGGAGCCTAAATGTGATTTGTTAAATGGGGACAGTCTGAGAAAGAACATCTCACAGGTACAGTCCAAACAAGCTCTTGTTTACCCTGGCGAAAACACTCCACCAGAACGTCATAGTTTCATTGTGAGAATATTTCCCTTCGAGTAGGCGGAGCCCTTAAGAGCATGTTATATCCACATTGCGCATTCGACACCACGCATAGAGCAGTTGGTATATTCGTCTTCCCTCCCCCTTCTCCCCCCTGAGGGTGTATAAATGTTTATTCAGGAGGTAGAGGGAGGTAGAGTATCGAGTAAGGAAGGTACAGTCACTTCTAATGTCCGCCTCTTCGTGATGTTGCGTGTTTGACCCAGTAACCTGAGATGAAACATATAGACACAGATCTTTGGAGGAGAGTGGTGCGTATGTAAATCCACCTGCACACCCACACACCCATGAGCACGCGCTCCCCGACAAGAGGAAGACCCGGATAGTAATAATGATGATAATGCTGGCTAGAAGACCTGGCCCTGTAATCAGCTGCGTGTCTGTTCGGTGATTCTTCACACGTCCCTTGGAATGTAGGTGATGAGGTGCGCTGGAACCTTNGGGGGGGGGGGGGGGGGGACCCGAGTCAAGGTTCGTATATTATAGACCTGAGAAATTCGGAGCTTTGCTTACTCAATAAACCGTGTTCAAATCGTGATTAGATTTTAAATATTACTATATTATCAAAGTTTCAATTGTCAAGTCAAAGTAATGGATTTATGATCATTTCTTTTAAAAAGTTCAAATGTTTGAATTTTTATATTCGAATTTTTTTAAATTAAACTCCATCAGATCCGAATCTGTGATAGATTTGATTTGAAATTTCGAATACAATTCTAATCATTCGAATATTAAGATTAAATTTCTGAACCAATCCAAAACATCGCAAGATTCAGGTTTACAATCTCGAAGTTTCACACGGGTTTAGTATATTTTTAGGTTGGTTTTTTTTGTACAACAAAACACAGTTTTGGACAAAATAAACCAAATATTACTTCAGATGATACATTTAGTTTAGTGTTCTATGTATAGTAATAACAACAGTTGTTAAATGTGTGTCATGTAATTTGGTGAGGAACTTTTTAAATTAAGAAAAATGTCTTGTTCAAATTCCATAATGGTCACTACAAATCTTCATGACCCGCTTCGGTGGTCTCATGGTCTAACGCGTTACTCTTGCAGTAGATTAGACTGCCAATGACGGGGAGATCAAGGTTCGAATCTCGCTCGGATGTACTGAAGGTGGTTTTTACAGAATGGATTTCACTCTTCCTTCATGCAATCGCGGGTACACTTCCTATAAATATAGCCTACCTCGTCCTTAGAAGCATTAGCGTAATTATTTACCTACGCATATAGCGTTAATGCGTAGTAAGACGCGTTGCTGTATTATATATTCATGAATTATGTGTAATATAGAAAATTGTACCTACTGAAACAATGTGTTATTTATTTTGACCAGAAAAAAGGTTTTTTGAAACAAAAACTATAAAAACATTTCCCCTCCCCCTCACACGATTTGCGCTCGAGGTATGACCATGAAACAATTAAAAGTTTGAACTAAATCTGTCGAACTATCTCAGCTGTAGTTCCAGTTACAGACAAACAGACAGACATGGGGACAGACATAGAGGCAGAAGACATACAGACATAGGGACAGACTTACAGGTACGGGGATGACCAGAAAGAAAAAAAAAATACAGCAGTTCAGGATAAAGGTCACTTATGAGGATATTATATAAAACTACAAATTTTGCGTTTGTTTTTTTTATCGTGGCATAATTTTTATGTATTTCATGGGGAAAATACTTTTAAATGATGTTTCACTAATTTTCAGTTAACCGTATGAAAAATACCGTCTAATTTGTCAAGATACAACTTTTAAGCCCGGACTGAAAAAATATATATATTCTAGGGAACGGAATTTAAAAATATGGAGTGATCTGACTTCATTTGTTTTTAAAGAACCGGCAACAATGGAAGTTTCATTGAAAGTTTGTAGCGTTGTATGATTTTTAATCTCAGTTGTATAGTGTAATCTATATTGAAATCCTTAATTAATGGGTTACCGGTTAATCAAGTAGTCCGACACTTTAGCTTAGTCGGTAGCTTGTATGTCTACTGTGTGTAAGGGTCCCAGGTTTGATTTCTGTTATGACCGAGAATTTTTAATTGATGAAAATATTTGTATACCTTTTCACATTGATAAATTGATGGCCAGGGACTGGATGTTGTGTTTTTCCTAGTCTTAAGATAGATTATAAGGCATATGAAATCATGACAGGCCTAGCAAGCTGGTAGTGGGAAAATATAGGTATGACTAGAATAAAAAAAAACTGACCCAGTCTATAGGCTGGAATCAGTAACGATGTAAACAATAATTAATGGCTTATTTAAACAGTGTAAAACAAATTATTAACTGATAATTCAATACAACTCATTAAAAAGTAGTTATTGTATGTGTGGGGGATTATTTAGAAATGTATTTTTCTATTACTTCCCTCATAAATTTGCATCCATAAAAATTAAATTTCGTTTCAATAATATTGTAAGCCTTTATATGTATTAATAACATGAAGAGTGAAAATTTACTCACTGTTCCATAATTTATCATTTTTACATATTTCACTCCCTATTTAAACTGATTTCGGGACATATTTATGTACACATTTTGTAGGTTAATACAACCAAATAATACAGGCTCAGCTTATGAGCTATGAAGCTAAATCTGACTCTCATAATTTGGTAAGAAGGAATAGACAAGGAGAAAAAAAACCTTAGGTTTGGTGACATGATGACAATTAACCTTATGATGTGTCGCCCTACCTATTAGCAAATAAGTTAAGTAGCACTAGTACACCCTGGCGGATATTTATAAAACTCTCTATAACTAAGCAGTTCGTTCTACTGGCCATTGGAGCGCTATTTTCCTAGATACACAGTGTGTAATTAATTTACAATCCTTTTACATCTTCATGTGGATTCACACGTTGGTTGTAAAATGAGAGCAGTGCTGATATTTGGTCACATGACAGCTCTAATCCTATCACAAGAAGTCCACGTGGCCAGCGTAGTCCACACTGTTCGAGTAGAGATAATTTCGACTTTTCCAGCGCTTCTACAAAAAAATCCGCCAAGAAGACCCGATCAGTGCATGCGCAAACTTTCAAACATACGTTATTTATAAACACAGCCATTTTCACGATAGCGTATCTCAAAAGTGATTATGAAAAACGACAATTTATTGGAAGCCATGAATTTTATTGATGACAAAATAAAACCCAAGCAGTAAGAAATGCATCTAATTTTATTTTAAATACAGTAACTTGCAATTATTGTCATATTTACCTTTTTTATGTTTGACGTTTTAATGCATCATGTGTAAACAGACTTATTTAAAGGAAAGACTCACCAGTTTCAAACTTTGTTATGCTCTTCAAAGCTTTTACTAATATATTTATTTAATTTAACTAATCACACATTGATGTATCTCATATATTCAATCAAATTAATTAGCGATGTCAAAATACCACATTACTTTGTAAAGGCGCTTGAAAGAAAGATATATCCGAAAGTTTCTTTCTCTCTTACATAATGGTTTGCAGACGACAGCTCAAAAATTTCTACCACATAATGTCCATCCAGTTATATTGTAGAGATCAGTACGGTAATCTATGTGTTATTGTGGAAAAAATCATCGGGGATAATTTACGTCAATATTTACTGAGCATCAACATCATATTTAACTAAGGTATTTATTTTGTCATTTTACCATTTTCAGATTATTATTTTTTTATTTTAAAGAAGCTGTAATTTAAATAATTTTCGAAACAACCTTTTTTTCTCGTTTTTAACATAATAACTTATTTGTCACAATCATCATGCTACAAGATTGTTGTTAAACTGGACGTCAATCCTATCATAAAATATTTTTTCCCCAAACCTCCTCAGAAATGTTATGGCTTAAAATGAATTGAAACCAGGACTTATAATAATAACAATATCAACATTTTTAGTTCATCTATTAATAAGATAAAGCACTAAATGCTATTTGGACGATTTGAAACATAATTGAAGCATGCTTGATGGAACTTATAAGCATTTCGGTTTCCTCTTTCATTTTATACAAGTGTGCATGGGCCTTGGCCCTCATATCTGATAAAAGGGCTGTGTTTGAATAATTGTCCGTCCAAAGACCCTTAGAAGTTAAGTGGACTTGAAAGTTGCAATGGCATTGGCTTAAAGGGTGGAAGTCATTTTTTTATATTTGAATTCTCTTTCAAGTGTACAATTGCACCCCTTACAGTGCACTTTAAGGGGCACATTTGGTTTGATGTTTATTGTGCACTTTAGTTAAACTAGCGTTTTTATTTTAATTTGAAGTATTATATATTGTGTGGAAATGGAATAAAACTAACCTTTAAATAACTCTAACCATATATTGGTTAAATTTCTCTTTCTAGCGTGAAAATCTTTGTTGAAAGAAAATGAATGTATTTTTCAGTTTATAGCTCTCCAGCAAAAATGTTTAAGAATAATACTTTACCTATACAAATAAACTAATTAGGAACAATCCCAATTTATATATATATATATATTAAATAATTGCTCTATGCAAAAATGTTTAGCACATTATTTGGTATTTCTGTACTTTTGGTGGCACTTTGGTGCACAGCTGTTAGTTTCTGCACTGTGTAATCCTATTTCCCATTAAAATGTATACCCTCGGAGAGTTTTGAATCATCCTGTATATGATGTTTTTTATTTCCAGACACAAACAATTTATGGTCAAACTTACCATACATTAATGTTTTACATTGATATATAGGCCTACATGTTTTTTTTTAAATAACTAGCTATGTTGACCCAAAAAATATCTTAATAAACAGAATTTTGGTTGACCATGTTGCTTATAAAAGTGTTATTCTGAGTTCAAGAACATGACGCACCTCAAAATATATCTCAAAAGAACTACAATTGAAACTACATATAAAAGTTCAAATTAATATAACTATGACTTTATTTTCAAACCTTCCATAGTGTGTGTGTGTGTGTGCGCGTGTGTGTGTGTGTGTGTGTGCGCGTGTGCGTGTGCGTGTGTGTGTGTGTGTGTGTATTTACATAATTATGTTTCTAACCAAGCCTATATAAAAGCCCAAATTAATATAATTATGATTTTACTTTCAAACCTTCTATAATTTATGTATAATTATGTTTTTTACCCAGCTTAACTTGACATAACCTTTCATCTGCTAATGAATTAAAATTTTCACTAATACTGATCGAATAAACAGTTTAATATTTGTTGTAAAAGATAATGCCATACAATGGAAGGTATCATGGCTCATCATTATAATAGAAAGAACATAAGTCAACACAAAAGTTGCTCATTATTGGCATCTCTACTTTTCTCTTGTGATTTTAGTAAGTTTTGTTTTAATATTGCATAACTATTTGAAATTATCAAACTTTATAAATCTTGGTGTTATTATTTTGATTCACTCTTGTTTTAAGTTTGTAATAAACAGAAGAAAATTGACACACATAGTAACAAAAACAAAGAATAATTTCTTTGTACTCTCTATAAGGTACTATTCCAGTATTTTTGCAGATAATAATTAATTTGTATTCTCTCTCTCTATATATATATATATATATATATATATATAAGCTACTATTCCAGTATTTTTACAGAGAAAAATTGGTGTACTCTATATATAAGTATTTTTGCAGTTTTATATAAAAAAACTTTTTTGTTTGAGATAAAATAATAATACAGTTTATATGTTTAGTTTAATTGCATACATATATAAATATCAACAGTTCTTGAGACCCGCTCCAGGGATCGCGTGGTCTTAGGCGATCGAGGCTTGAATTTTGATCCGGTGTACTGAGGGTGTTTTTTTTTAATTAATTCTCCCTTCATGCAAATGTGGGTTACAGTTCATCTAGATATAACCTTCCTAATCCCTAAAGCCATTAACATAATCAATAAATAAGCATACAACCCTAACAAGTTGTAAGACGCAGTGCTAAAAAAAGTTGTTCAATATCTGTCATAACCATTGTAATGGAAATTTGATGAGAAAAGTTATAAACTTAAAGGGAAAAAATCATAGTTTAATTCTATGATGCCCATGACAGATATTCAATATTTGTTTTGATTATCTTGATGAGAATATTTAACTAAATATATCTACTGAAGCAATATTTTATCTATTTTAACTAAAAACTTTTTTGCTATAGAAACTACAAAAATACTTATCTTAATTCACTCTCCCTTTTGTCCAAATTTAACTATGTTTGTATCAAAATTCTCAACCTTTTTGATCTTCTTGTCTCCAGGGCCTGTGGAGTTGGCATGCCAAGTCTTTGACTGACTCCTCCATCAATGGCCAAAGTATATTAATTAATAGTACATCAAATTTACCGCGGTAAAATGCTCCAATACAAATTGCTTTATGGAAAGCTTCTTTGACATTGGTAACTTGTTTATTTAAATAAATTGGTCAAGCCAAATTAAAATGATATAGCTACTATGTATTGTTATAATATTATAAGTTTGGATAATTTTAGAAAAAGTATAAAACTAAAATGATATAGCTACCATTATATTGTTATAATATTATAAGTTTATTTTTAAGCTTGAGTTGGTACATTTCTACCAGGTCTTGCCTTGGCCCAAATTTGTTTGCAATGTATGTAAGAGACCTGCTCTTGGAGAAGAGAAGTGTCCTTGGATTGTAAGGAAGTGCCTTGTAGGGCATACTCTAAACCCATAACCACACATGCACAATAAACATGGGCATTGTATTATAAGACTAGGAAGGCGGATGCCACGGGAATGAAGCTTGTGAGTAGCATGTTAGCTGTCACGAGGAGAAACAAGATTAGAAATGAAGTTATAGGGAGTACATGAGATAGTAGAGGAAGCAAGATTGAGATAGTGTGGTCATATAATGAGGATGTTGGAGTACATGAGATAGTAGAAGCAGCAAGATTGAGATAGTGTGGTCATATAATGAGGATATTGGAGTACATGAGATAGTAGAGGAAGCAAGACTGAGGATGGATAAGGAGAGGATACCAAATAGAATGCTATTGATGAAGTACAGAGGGCAAAATACCGCAAGCTAGACCAAGGAATAGAAGGGAGGAGCAGATAACAGCAAGTGTATGAGTACGAGTATAAGAATAGATGGCCAGGCCTCATGCTGGAAACACTTGATGATTATGATATCGGGGAATATATTTAGTAGATTTTTAAACTGTCAGATAAAAAGTTTCACTGACACATCACCTATAAGATAGTATCTTTTAGATGTATTTTAGGTTGCCAGGGAAACATTATTATTGGTCGTGTCAAGATGCAGATGTATCATGCGATTCTTCTGGGCAACAAGCTTATATTATTTATTAATATTTTATATTTCTTTTGTTTTTATGGTATTCGAATATATTGAAGCTATATTTGAGAGGTTTATGATTTTAATATCAATTTTCAGGTTTCTCATTATATCTTGTAAAATACCAATATCAGATTTCAACCTCACAGAATGGATGAAAGAAAGAACTTGGAATATCTTGCGCAAGAAGCTAAGCTGTCGGTGAAGGTAGGAAACTGCATCACATTCAATTTATGTTGATATGGTACGATTCCTTATTAGAAACATGATCATTTCTTCAATTTATTCTTCTAGTGGGACCTATCTCTTAGACTTAGTTGAACTAAACAGATAAGTTATATAATTTTCACCTTAATATATTATTTTTATTATACCCTTAAGTGCAAGAAATGAAAATGTACTTGGATCAAAAGCATTTTTAAAAACATTATTAATTTTTTTCTTTAAATAAATACTATTGTTTTACCTTTAAAAAATGTTAACTCGTATATTTAAGATTTACGAACAAGCTCTCTAAACATGTGTGTTTCAATCATGTATTTTTATTCGATAATAAAGGCTAGCAATATAATTATAATAGGATAATATTGGTTATACGAAAGTAAAGTTACAATTAAAAATAATTCTAGTAATTATTTATTGTCACTAACCTAATAGTTTCTTCATTTTCTTGTAAATTGGTTCTTAAGGTTGTTTATTATATATGTTTACCAAAGATTTATTTAACTTTGTTTAACATCCTAGCATTTATTTTAAAGTTATTGAAGTTAACATTTTGGTATTTTTTTGCAGAACTATAGTCGATTGATTTTATTGGAGCTTTTATTTTTAATTTTATTACTGCCTATGTATTTTAAATGAAAGAACAGTTTTTCTTAAAATATAAAATTGGTTTCCAAATATGTTCATTTATGCTTAAATAATAATCTATTTTTTTATATTATAAATTATACTAACAAGCTTATTGATAAAATACTAGGGTAGATATGTACTTAACGCATTACCCATATGAAACACTCTACCTACTAAAATTGCATATTTCACTCACTAGGTGTCTCAGATAAGGGTTTGAGGGTTAAAATATCAACATTTATATATTTATACAGAAACTTATGTTATTTTTAGTTCCAGCTTTTGATAGCTGTTATTAATTTCACACATGGAAGCTAAACATTAGCATGACTTTTTATCAATCTTGGCTGGTCAAAGTTTTTTTTGTGCCAATGGTTAAAAAGTAGACGCACTAGTAATACCCGGCCACTTTATTGTATTCACTATAATTATGAAGTTAAGAACCAAAATATTTTTTTGATAGTTTTCATGGGATGTTGCTATATTCCTATACTACAAATATAAAGCTATTTGCCAGTACAAACACCTCTGACATCTCTTGAATGAAAACCAAACTACGAGGGTGTAAAATTAAGGGCTGATAAAATTGTTGGTTGCGCTACAAGGGTTAATGGGGTGAAGAGTTAAAAACATCTCATTCGCTACAAGTATCTTTATTTACACTACCTGAAGTCCCAAGTCCAGATACTGGTCCAACCGGTACTACTCAGACTAATTATGATTACATCAAGCACAACTATTATATTTTGTCTTATGTCTACCGCATACTATTGCTATCAGGAGGTTAAAGTTACCTACCAGTTAAAGGTTATCAGTCACTTTAATATTTTACGCATATTATTAACTGAATTTATATTTTTATGCAGAAAATGTAAGTTTGGTACTGTTTTTACTGGTGCGCACATGCATATAAGCCCTGATGCAGTCGCTACAACCTAGCGAGTGGTGAGAATGCTCAATATTTGTTAAATAATTGCGGCTAAAGGGGTGCTAGGAAACAGAGGGCGTCACGTGGGTGCAGAAACTAAGTTGTCTTGCAAGTACTAGTTTTCGGTGTCTGCTAAAATGTGGGCAATAATTTGATACGTTTACAAAATTTCATTTATTGTACTCATATATAAATAATTTGTTCTTATATAACTATACCTCTACAAATAGTTTGTCAGTCTTTGTAAAAATGTGAATTAAATTTTCTAACTTTATATGTAGTTAGAACTCGGGCCTGTGCTTACTAAACACGTGAACCAAGTTTTTAACCTAAAAACAGATTCTGATAGGCGAAACCTCATTACTAATTAAAAGAGACTGTGCGTAGCTTACTGTATGGATTGCACAATATACAGGACAATATGTAAATACAATTAAATTTGAATGGTAGGTCTTCTGTAATGTATATGTGCGCACAAGCACAAACAACTGTTGGAACATTTCCTTGCTGATGGTTTGGTAGGGGGGGAAGGTTGGAGTAATTTGGCTAATTCTACAGTGGATATTTTAGAAACTGTCACTAGATGGGGAAGGCAGGACTGCTAACACTTAACGGTAGACAATGGCATTCATCACATTCCTTCTGTAAAATACTGTGTATGGACGGGTGATTTCAATTATTTTTTTCTCGCTGTTTAGATATTTATATGCGTAAATATGTGTCTCTAGAAGTGTTTGTGGCTTTTATAGGGAAAGTCCGTTATTGGGAAGTTGTTTCACCATTAGAACCCATGTTATTTCGCCAGGGAAATTTAAACTGTCCGTCATGAAGAAGAAACTGCTATTCAGAGATATTCGCGAAGGGAGATTTCACTGTATTATAACTTAAAAACAAGTTGTATTAAGTCCTACACCAGGAACAATTGAAGGGGTCCCTCTAAAAACGTTTCAACTGACAAAATTTAAGAAAGTGATGTTTCAGTGTAAAAACGTTCCTTATTACCTGGTCTGTAAAGTGGTATCATCTGTCGGCTGATTTTCTAACTATTTCTATTTATTTCTAATGTTCAAAATTGTCAGCTAGTGTAACAACGTTTCAAATGCAAGGAAGATGGCGGACGTACCTTCAAAATCACCAGAATCTCTCCTTGTAAATAAGCTAAATCGTGGTAAAAAACGTAAAATAAACTATAATGAGTGGAAACAGGTTAAAAATAAACATCTCAAGGATAGTGGAATGGCTTATTTGGGCTTGAAAGGCATTGCTAAACCTGCTAAAAAGCCTCCAGATGTGGTGAGTGTAAAAACGTTACTTCTATTTAGATTAGCCTATGATAGTTTTGCTTGGATTTACTTATTCATGAAAGTCTCAAGTCTCATATTAAATACAACAATGTGCATTATACTATAAACATTAAAATAAAGAAATAGTATAAAATAATTATACAAAATATGTAAATATATATATATTTATATATACAGTCATCTACAATAAAAAATAAACATTTTTAAACAAACATATTTTATCAAATTTAAAACAGAGAAATAATATAATATTAAAAAAAGAAAATAATACAGACATCAGCTAAAAAGCAAGCTTTATCTGGGTTATCTTTTGTTTATCATTGTGTTAGGCCTAGCTCTTTGTAATTTTCTTTTAAAGCCTGTTTAATTTCAATCATATTTTCCCAAGGATGACCTATGTTCGGGGAACTGCACATACAACGGCTGTTCATGGCTTAACGGAAACCTCACACAGAAACTGATGCTGTATAATATGTTTTATGGAGTTCCTTACAACCAGCAGCAGCAGTTTCTGGCTGAATGTATCAACCTCCGAGAACCTCAAAGGAGAACTGTTTCAGAAATTATATCTAAGCGCCACTGCACAGTTAAGTACACCTTACCCACTTCGGGTAAAACTTCAAAACTACAGGTATGTCAAAAGCAAATTATTAATACTTTTGATGTAACCAAAAGAAGACTACAACTTCTTATAGAAAAAGTAAAGTCTGGAAAAAGTGTTAATGATGACAGAGGCAAACACAAAAATAGACCACGTAACCTCCTTGATGCTGACAAAGCGTTGGTGGAGGAACACATTCGTTCTTTTCCGAGTCAAGAAAGTCACTATTCCCGTCACTCCAACAAAGCCAAGTATCTGAGTCCTGATCTGAGCATCAGTAAAATGTTCAATCTCTTTAAGAGCAAATACCCAGAATCAAAAGTTTTGTTGCATACGTATAGGTTAATCTTCCGGGAAAAGTTTGATCTGAAATTTGGGCTGCCAAGATCTGATACATGTAAGACTTGTGATAAGTACTTCATTCAGATGGCTGCAGCACATTCGGAGGAGGAACAGAAGAAACTGCAGGTGGAATCAGAACTCCATCACCGGAAAGCTGAGAAAGCTTACAATACACTCGCTAATGACAGCAAGGATGCTCAACAAAATCCTAATTTAATTGTACTATGTGTAGACCTTCAGCAGGTGATTTTCACACCAAACCTAGCACATTCCGATGTTTATTATCAGAGGCAGTTTTCTAATTACAATTTTTGTATTCACAATATGGGGACAAATGAAGCAACCATGTGTATTTGGAATGAAAGTGTAGGGAAAAGAGGTGCATCAGAAATAGTATCGTGCATTATTCGTTATGTTAAAAAAAACTTTGAGAAACTCCTTCCGTATGAATTACGTAAACTTATTATCTGGTCTGATCGATGTGTTGGCCAGAATAACAACTGGAAGATGGTTGCACTCTGTCATTACCTGGTTTCATTGGGTTTCTTCACAGAAGTCAACCAAAAATTTTTGGTAACTGGACATAGCTTTCTCCCATGTGACCGGGATTTTGCCCTCATTGAGAAGCACAAAAAGATATCAACACTATACATTCCAGATGACATAGTCAACATGATACGCTCTGTAAAAGACATAAACCCCTTCATAGTTGAGGAGATGGAAGGACACTTTATCGATTTTGCCCCTGTCGACAATCAAATCTACAAGCATCCCAACTTGAAAATCAGCGAGTGTAGATGGATACAGTTTTCAAAGGACAGTCCAACTGAAATTCGTACCCGAAAATGCCATAGCATACTTGATGCCTGGAGGGTCTTCAATGTCCTCAAGAAGAAAAAAGGGAAAACAGCGAATGTCGACAACTTGTACCGTAAAGTTCAACTATCAGAACTTAATAACCTCTACCCTGGACCAAAACTGCCAATAAATTCTGCCAAGAAAGCAGATCTTGTCAAGATATCTGAGTATCTACCACCAGAACATAGAGCATTCTACCTTTCATTGACATGTGCCGTCTGAAAATAATATTGCAAACAGACTTTTAGTAGAAAAGAAAGATTATTTTTTGTATTTTCTAATTAAAATGATATTAAAGTTTTTAGAGTCTGTTTACAGATCTTTAGGCCTTTTATTGTTTTGGTTTTCTTGAGGGCTTCTTTAATTTTTATCAAGAAAGACATTCCTTAGCGTTCATTTTTATAATAGAGGCCTACAGTTTCTAGTTTTTTAAACTTATTTTAAATTTAAAAGATATTAAAAAATACTGTTTTTATTTAAAAAATCACCTAGGCCTACTTTGGTTTTCTCGAGGCATTTTTATTTTTCAAGAAAGACATTTTTACTACTTTTGATGTCTATAACATAGGCTTACATGTTAGTAGCAACTTAGTAACAAGACAGTGCCATTAAAAATATGCATTGTATTTATTTTTAAAAGAATATTACAGATTGTATTCATTGTGTGTTTGTTATTTTTACACCCTTTGTCTTATCATTAGAAGTTTGACTTGGAGGCTATTTTAAAATGAAGGGGGTGGGGTTGCCTTCATTAAAAGGTTGAAGGACCCCACCCCTTGTTTTTGAAAAGCCTCAAATATTCTTTAAAATGGGGTTTATATTACTGAAACGAAAATGTAAACAAAATAAAAACGTTACAAATGCACATTTTGGTTAAAGCCTTTATGGTGTAAATAGGTTACAACTGTGCACATGGAACGTTTTTTCACTACAACAAAGTAAAAATTACTCTTATAAAGGTAAATATACTAATTTTAAAGAAGAAATAACCATTAACCTTTTAAGGTGGGCCGTATTAATGATTCTGAGCAAAAATGGTAGGAATATTTTACTAAAATTATGAGTATAGTGTTTTTCTACTTTCCTGAAAAATTTGTCAAATGTCAGTTGAAACGTTTTTAGAGGGACCCCTTCAATTGTTGCAATAATAACAAAATATTACAGGGTTTAAACATTGATACTTGGTGTAAAATAGTCATAGGTACGTTTACTTTTGCAAGATGTACGAAAATTAACTGCAGTGAATGTACTAATTGTAGTAACGTATGAATACAGTTACACATACCAAAGTTTCTAGCATATGTGTTGAAAATGACCCCTACTGACGTCTATACATGCTTGCATACGCCTCTGCATGTTGGCGAAGACTGTTTCCATTTAATTAGAATTCATTTAAAAAAAATTGTATTAGTACATTACTAGAATTAGGACATTCACTGCACAATGACCTTTGGACATCCTGTACTGTATATACTTATTGAATTTTGAGCACCTGTGTAATAAAAAAAACTGGTCTTTCAGAGACATTATTCATTGTATTTTAATTTTGAGAGGACAATTTTGCGTCAACAGTTGAAAGTTATATTTACCCGGACACGTTTAAAGATTTCCAGAAAATACAACCATTGTTCTTTAGCTGAGTTTTGAAGTGATATGGAAAGCTTCAGAAAACGGCCACTAGAGGTTTTCACTGCTTTTTTTTTAAATGGAAATACTTTAAATACATTTTATTTTCTATTGTGTAATTAGTGCGTTTTAGTTTCACAGACTTTTAATTTTCAATCCTTCATTCTTATTTTACACCATTCTAGTTTATTCTCTTTGTTCTCTTTGGTTTATTTAAATTTGAGACAAGCTTATCTTACCTTCAAGGCAAGGTTTTTTCTATGGTGATTTAGAACGTTTTTTGAATGTGCTAGAACTCGTGACCTCTAAAGGGAGAGGCACCCACCGTGTTTCTTGTGAAGGAAAAAAATTTAAGTGGGTTTTGCTCCGCCAGGAACTGAAATTTAAATGGTAATATTTACCCATCGACGAGAGTAAAATATCACAATGGAAAGCCCCAATGTTTGTTTCCGGCCTGGGCAATTTAGTTTGGCATATTTCATCTAAGATTCTGAGATATCGCAAAATTAATAACCAGGTTCTCGTCAATTTTTTTTTTGCAAATCATGCAACTCCAAGATTTCCAACTTTTACATCTAACTTCATAATCTGCATTTTACATCTCCAAACTTATTAATCATGGTTTTTAAGTATAAAACAACATTCTTTCTCAACATTAATATTAATGAAATTTAGACTTTTATTTATTTGTAATATACCCATTAATTGTTGGACTAACAACAATAAGGGAAGACATTCCATTAAATTTTTTTACTATTATTACTCTCGCTTCAATCTTAAATGTTTAAAGAAGAGTGAAAACTATTGCAGGGATAAATGATTTCAGTGACCAAACTGTTTCTAAGTGCCAAGCGGCTATAAAAATTTACTTTATTTTCTGAAACATGTAAAATTTAGTGTTATATTAGCGGAGTACTCCTAAGAAGGATATTTTGATTTTTAAAAGGAAACAAAATAATACAAGCCTTTACAATTGCATACCATTTTTTTATACATTATTGACCTGATGATTCAGTGGGGTTTTTTTTTGTATTGCTGATACTATTGTTTGTGACTATCATCATCATTTAGGCAACTCTAGATGCTAGGTAATAATGTTATCCAAGATGGTGTTGGTCTTGTCTGGTCATGAACTCCCAGCATTCCAAGGAAGTTTCCAAAGGTAAGACCAATTTATATGAAGCTACCCAGTGGTCCTGAGGTCATATTGGTATCGTGCTTATCTAAATTGATTGACTTTGTTAAGTCTGGTGCTCAATATATTACTTTGTTTCATGTTCATTCTCTAAAATTTATTTTTTCTTTCATTATCTTTCTTTTATAAATGTATTTATATTTACTTCTAATCTATCTTTAATTGGTTGCACTGTTTCTTAACATATTACCACACCTGTATGTTTTAAGACCTAACTCGCCTTAGAATATATTAGTCCGTCACTGTATAGGCCATGCCTTCTCGGAGAATAAATCAAAGAAGGAAGATATAAATTACTAAATTATTTAAGAGCCTCTAATGACTGGAAGGCTAGTTTTGTACAAAACTATTTATCCACACTAATATTTATTTTGTTTTATTTCAGACTGAAATTGGCCTTCCGATAAAGTCTGAGTTTATGGAAGAATTGTTTCAGACTAAAATAGAGTTTCAAATAAAGTCAGAATTTAATGAAGGTTTGCAATGCTACAAGCTGGAAAGAAGTCATCTACCACTATCGCCGTTTCCTCCAATTAAAGAAGAGTTACATGAGTCGGTGAGCATATTTGGTTTCCTTGGAAATATCTGTAGAATTAATTTGTTATAATCCAACAAATATATGAGGATTTCAAAAACAAAACATCATCATGGCTGTGAAAACTAACTTGCAATTATAAATTCCTAACTTGACAAAATAATGTTCTTACTGCTGAGTAGGTCTACAAGCCAATGTTAAGGGGAAATTTCCAAGGTTGTATTATTATTATTATTATTTACGAACTATTTATGAATGTTTGTTTGAATGGATTCACTATTATTTGTTTGGTTGAAACTTGGCTCTCTAGTAAGTATGTTAATGATAATTACCCCTAACTACAATGATTATAGGTCCGATAGGATATATGATGAAGCTACTGTCTCAAGGGGTGGCTGCGTTCTTATTTCTATTAGTGACTATTTCTGGTGTGGTCAGAAGAACTGATCTAGAGAATAAAATTAAATGTGTCTGGATTAAAATCCCAACTTTTGACAAACAAAAACTGTTAATTGGGAATATATATATTTTGCTCCCCATACAACAAATGAAATTTTAGTAGTTACTTTATTTTTCTTGAAGGTACGTTGGCCAACTACCCGTTTCGTATATTATCTTGGATAATTTCAACTAACCCAAAATATGTTGGTAAATATCATCATGCCCCAAATATATCTAATTTCTCCATTAACTTAAAAGCCACCCAGATTCTTGCATCAACTAGTATAATAGGATTAGAACAATTTCATGAAACTTTTAATAATGACGCTAAACTCCTATACCTTGTTTTTGCTAATTTTCACCACCCTTTGGTAACTCATAGCTTTCAATCACTCGCAAATATTTCCACCATCTTAAAAATAAACTTTCAGATAGTCAACATGGCTTTATAAAAAATAAATCTACCGTCACAAATTTAGTATAATTTCTTGAACTTGTTGCCCCTCAAGTCTTTGCCCAAGGTCAGGTCGATGCTATTTATTTTGACCCAAGTAAGGCATTTGACTTATGTTGGCATAGTAATATTCTCTCTAAACTTAGTAATTTTGACCATTCTCATTCATAAATAAATTGGTTCAGTAGTTATTTACATAAAAGATCATTCACTATTAAAATTGATTCACACACCTCCAATACATTTTTAGTCCCCTGTGGATGCTGATGATGTAAAATTATCAAATCGATTGCAGATTGTATAGATTTATCAAATGATATAATTGGTATTTTACAATGGTCTTTTGAAATTGGAATTTCTTTTAATAAACCTAAGACAAAATATACATCTTTTACTAGGAAAACTAATCCTTTCTTTTTTTACTTAAAAATTGGGCAAAGATAACATAGTTCACACCCTTTATATTAATAATCTTGGTGTTCTCCTGGATAACAAACTTTACTTCCACTATTATGTTGACCATGTAATTTCCCAATCATTGAAATTACTTGGACTCATTAAATTTATTATTTTATCATTTAAGAAAGTTGACTGTTTTTTTATGTCTGTACTACGCCCTGGCTAGATTATAAGCTAGAATATGCAAGTGTTGCTTGGAATTCTATTACCTTAACTGACTCTCTCCAGTTGGAAAACGTTCAAAGAAAATTTGTCACTGCGTGCTATGATAAATCTCTTTACTAACAGGATTTATTATGATTATGACATAATTCGAAACCTCTTAGGGCTCCAAACTATCTTCTTGGATAAACTTTATTGTGATTACTTTTTTGTTTTCAAGAGCAACATTTCTTGCATATTTGCCCTTGATCATATAAGTGTTCAGATCACTTCTCGTAATCCAAAACTATTTTTTCTCAATAGCTCTTCAAAGGTGAGCCCTTTAGATCGTTATATCCATAGCGCCAATTCTAGATTTGTCGAATTCGACTTATATCATAAAATAAAAGCTAAACTCGGAGAGCTATTTAACCTGAAAGTGGTATATTGGGTGTGACACACCCTGACCTTTTTTTGTTATTGTAATAGCTTATAGATGGCAGTCATTAGAACTCTGCGAGTTCATAAACCTTTCAACCAATCCCAATAAAGTGCACTGGTCCCTATTTGATGATATTTAAATCATGTGTGAGAGTTCAGTAGACACGGACAAATGTGATTGGTGGTTTCACACACCCCACCACAACACTCACGTCACTAAATTGTGATTGCAAAATTAAGTATGTATCATTGTTAATTTTTATTGCAATTTAAAAGTATGTATGCACTTAAAATATGTATTACATAGAGGTATGATAATTTTAGACTGTAAATAAAAATAATTATTATGTTTTTACCATATATATTGATGAAAATAAATAAATAATTTTTTTTAAGTATCTCCTCCCCCCC
>CABFVX010003568.1:0-32456 GCA_902151425.1 Timema shepardi | reverse complement strand
CCCCCCCCGCGAAGCAGAAAGAGAAGGGGACTTCTTAAGGAATTAGAAGAAGAGGATTCAGTTAATTCGCATAATGATGATGAAGAAGAGGACATTGTTTTAGAAAGTTTGCATGATTCTGAATTGGAGCAGAATGAAGAGGATATGAAGATACTAATTCATCATTTTATCTTGGCAAAGATGAAATTACAAAATTGAATAAAGAAACTCTCCGCCTTTGGATGTAAGAACTAGAACTCCCAATATTATTTATCATCTTCCTGATTTGATTGGCATTGTAAAAAATGCTAGAAAAGAAGTGGATAAGTTTGCTGCAATCCGTGATTTATTTGAAGAGTTTATATTCAACTGCAAGAAACACTACTCTCCAGTATGTAACTCTGGATGAGAAGCTAGAAGCATTTAGGGGATGCTGTCCATTTCGTATGTTCATTCCAAACAAGCCTGCAAAATACGGGGTTAAGATTTTTGCGTTAGTTGATTCTAGAATGTTTTACACAGTCAAACTAGAAGCTTACACAGGAAATCAGCCAGAAGGCCCCTTCGCATTTAGTAACAAGACTGATGACTTGGTTGAAAGAGTGATGTTACCAATTTCTAAATCTGAAAGGAATGTCACAACTGATAATTGGTTCACAAGTGTCAGCCTTGCTACAAAGTTGTTTAATGAGCACAAACTCACGATAACTGGAACTTTACGTTTAAGAACACGAGGGAAATTCCCCCACCATTCACAAACCCACTGGGAAAGGAGGCATATTCTAGCTCATTTGGTTTTTATAAAGATAAAAAACATTAATTTCATATGTGCCAAAGATTTGCAAAGTTGTCCTGCTATTATCATCAAGGTACCATGATAGAGCCATTGATCATTCAACTGGTGACATCACTATTTTTTATAACATGAAAAAATGTGGGGTAGATATGGTAGACGAACTAAGTGTTTCTTACGATGTGTCCAGAAACAGTGAGCTTTGGCCTGTGACCGTGTTCTTTGCAATAATGATTGTGGTGGGTATAAATGCCCAAATTATTCACGAAGCAAACACCAAAACGAACACAGTTTGAAGAACATATTTCAGACAGGAAATCTTCTAAGAGAGCTGTCCTCAAAACTAAAACGACATGCTTCAGAACCAACATCAAGCAAAGGACCCGTACAGAAGAAACGATCTACCCAAAGTCGTTGTGTTGCATGTCCTAGAAGTAAAGATCGTAAAACAAAGTACACATGTCATAAATGTGACTTACATTTGTCCTTAGAACATATCATTCCAATGTGTCAAGGTTGTTAGGCACCAATATTGCTAGAAGAAGATTCTGAACTAAACAGCTTTTTTTTTTCCAGACTTTTAACAAACTAAACCTTATAAATAATTTTTATTCAGGCTATTAAAATAAACATTATATATCTCATTTTAGTGTAATATATTTATACATAATAATGTAAAAAAAATAGTTTCAGAAAAGGGGGGAGGGGGGGGGGAAGTTCACTCTTTTTTTTCTATAATTGTATAAAAATATATAATTTTGTTAAACTTGATGAATTGTTTATTTTTATAATACTTCTGAATGTTTACAAACATCATTTATTAATCATTTTGCTAAATTATTATATAATCTAAATCAGGTATGAGTTTCTCACACCCCATCACACTACTGGTATAATTTTACAATGCCACACCACCATTAAGGCATTTCCATACCAATAATCTATCCTGTAGAGGTTCTGCCTAGAATATTAAAATTTACAATATTTTGATTTATTCTTTGCATATTGTTACTGCTTTTAAAATATGTATGCTTTACTACTATTTAGTTATTTGTTATTATTGCTAATTTTTATTCTTATCATTATTATTTAATATTTCTCTATAACTATTCATCAGTATATATAATCATTTAATAATTATTGTTTATCTTATTTTCTTGTGTAATTATATGTATTTATAAGTTACTTGTGTACTTTTCATTGTTGGCCTGTTATAGGTTTTATGACTGTTGGCCAGCACTATAATAAAGGAAATTGAAATTATTATTATTATCATCATCATCCAAGGGTTAGACCTGTCTCTGACAAGTGCATTTTCGGATTTCACAAAGTCTTTTCCCTGGTGTTTATATACGTATAGATTTTTCAAAACAGGAGGTAGCATTATTAGTTCGGAGAGCCTTTTTTTAATATATACACACACACACACACACACTTGATTTTTTGAATAAAATATAAACTACTGAAAATATACTGGAATTTCAAAACTTTAGTCCAGTTAACACCCTTTGTGACATTTTCAAAATGGTGTAAATCTTTTTTTAGTTAATATAATGAAATACAAACCTCACAACTCCCAACATCGCCTGCACCGGGCACAGCAATAGAATTATTCAACCATACCAGGATAAGCTAGAAGTTTGTGTATTTGTAAATGAAAAAACAACTATGGCGAAAACTTTTATTTTAAAGTAGGTTTTCAGCCATTTTGATACACCAGTAGCATTAGACATCAAAATGTTGGGAATTTCCATATAATGTCCCAACATTTTCAATTGAGACAATTCATTCATATACGCTTAGTCCGTTTTTTTGTTTATGACGGTTTCTATACATTTTGAAACAAGATCCAAAACATAACCGTGAGTTTAGTTCTTATCTTTGTCTTTGGTTGAAAGTTGCAGCTGTTAGGTGTAAAACCTTTTTCAAAATCACCACTGCAAATGATTAAAATAGAAAATAATACAGGCAGCTTCTGGATTTGTAATTGGTTTTGCTGTGTTTACGTTCTTACATTTAGCTATTTCCTCACTAAATAAAGGTACAAAAACACACACACACTTCTATCTTACCATGGTATGTTTGAATAATTCTAATGCTGTACAGGTGATGCTGGAGTTTGTGAGGCTATTATTTCATGATCATTTATTCATCAAGAAGCTTGACAATACCATTTTGGAAAGGTCACGACGTGAGTCACGATAAGATGTAATAAAACAAATCAATGTGACCTTAACAAGGTCAGCCAACTTACCCACATTACTTCTCTCTCAAAACCAAACGTATTTAGTTTTAAGAAAAAATGTATTGTTGTTTCTAAGATATTTAGATGGAATGTTTTCAAATGAACACTGTAAATACAACAGGCACATTATGTTCAAAGCAATAGTGATAGTGTTTGTTTTGACTTAATAAATTATTTGTCTAAGACACAGAAAACCTAAATCTCTCTTGAATAAATATTTTTATTTTCACAGGCAATACTAGACGGATCAGGAACTTTGTCGAAATATAAAAAAGAGTGTCTTGATCAAAATATTTCAGAAGAATATTGCGCCTTGAAATATTTGGTAAGTGAAGATAAACCCAAATGGGAAAAAGGAGCTTGTACTAAAAATGCTCAAGGAGGAGGATTCTGTACTAAGCATGGAAGAACCCAGGCTATATGTAAAGAGTTAAGTTGTACTGAATATCCTGAAGTAGGAGGTTTCTGTATGAAGCATGGAGGAACCAAGCCTAAATGTAAAGAATTAGGTTGTACTAAATACCCTAGAGGAGAAGGAGGTTTCTGTACAAAGCATGGAGGAACCAAGCCTAAATGTAAAGAAGGAAGTTGTACTAACTACCCTATAGGAGGAGGTTTCTGTAAAAATCATGGAGGAACCCTTGGTAGATGTAAAGAAGGAAGTTGTATTAAATATCGTCGCGGGGGAGGTTTCTGTAAAGAGCATGGAGGAACATGTGCTAAATGTAAAGAAGGAAGTTGTACTAAATATCCTACAGGAGGAGGTTTCTGTATTAAGCATGGAGGAACACGTGCTAAATGTAAGGAAGAAAGTTGTACTAAATATCCTATAGGAGGAGGATGTTTCTGCATGAAGCATGGAGGAACACGTGCTAAATGTAAAGAAGAAAGTTGTACTAATTATGCTCAAGGAGGAGGTTTCTGTACAAAGCATGGAGGAACCAAGTCTAAATGTAAAGAAGACAGTTGTATTAAACAAGCTTTGAGAGGAGGTTTCTGTATAAAGCATGGAGGAACACATGCTAAATGTAAAGAAGAAAGTTGTACTAATTATGCTCAAGGAGGAGGTTTCTGTACAAAGCATGGAGGAACCAAGTCTAAATCTAAATGTAAAGAAGAAAGTTGTATTAAACAAGCTTTGAGAGGAGGTTTCTGTATGAAGCATGGAGGAACACATGCTAAATGTAAAGAAGGAAGTTGTACTAAATATCCTATAGGAGGAGGAGGTTTCTGCATGAAGCATGGAGGAACACGTGCTAAATGTAAAGAAGAAAGTTGTACTAATTATGCTCAAAGAGGAGGTTTCTGTAAAAAGCATGGAGGAACACATGCTAAATGTAAAGAAGAAAGTTGTACTAATTATGCTTCAAGGAGGAGGTTTCTGTAAAAAGCATGGAGGAACCAAGTCTAAATGTAAAGAAGAAAGTTGTATTAAACAAGCTTTGAGAGGAGTTTCTGTATGAAGCATGGAGGAACACGTGATAAATATAAATTAGGAAGTAATACTAAACTAGCTGGAATAGGAGGTTTTCGTATCAAGCCTGGATGAACCTGTGCTAAACACTAAAAAGTAAATTGTACTAAATATGCACATGGGGGAGGTTTCTGTATCAAATACCTAATAAATTAGGCTAAATGTAAAGAGGGAAGTTTTATTTGACCAAATTATAGGAGGAGGTTATGGAATGAGTCACGGAAGAATTAAATCTATAAAATTTGTTGTAATAAACATGCTTTAGGAATTTGTATATTAATAGAGCATGTATAAACTAAGACTAAATAACCATTCAAAATTGTATTTTAAACGAAACCATAAGAGAGAGAGAGAGAGGAACTTTATTGTACTAACTATTTATGAAGCTATGCTAAATTTAATGCTAGCAGGTAAACTGAATAAAACCAATAAGAGTGCAGAAATTTAAAGTTAAGCCTCAACACATTCAAAGATATATAATTGTATATTATGAGAACATATTGCACATCATTTTTCCTTAAATCCTTGGTTCTATTTTCTTTCCACCTACCAATTTATGTAAATACCAGAAATTAAAAGATTTCATATAGCTTTAATCACATTTTAATTACTTAAATTTCTTTAATATTACTGCTTCAGTACAACAGTGTGAAAACTAAAATATTAAGCATTTTGAGGTAGTGGCATATAAAAATGTTCCTATTATTAGCTTTCCTAATTTATTTCCTATACTATGTTGAATGTAAAATAATGGCAAATATTTAGATTCTATTTTACTAACATATACACATTTAAGAATGCATCAACTAAAATTATTGAAATAATCCAATTAATAGAGTTAAATATAACATACAGTAGCCCTATGGCTTCTTTGGTGCTGACTGACAGCTTTGAAAAGGTACCAGACCAAATTATGTATCCCTACGCCGAGCCATATGATCTGCAAAACCACGTGTTTAGCAGCTGTCACTTCTGACGGTCAAAATTTAGGTATATACCTAAATTTTGACTGTCAGTCAGCACCAAAGAAGCCATGGAACTACTGTAGTCTACAATTAAATAGTGCATCACTGGCAGATTGTTCTAGCATTTTATCAATTAGATAATTTGTTTTGTGAAAATATTGCTTTGGGACAATGATAGTAGTAGAGTGTATCAGAAACCTTCATTTTGCTCAATTAAGATAAAGTATGGTGAACTTGATGAGGGCGAGCATATTCACTGGGCCTCACTACTCATTTGGGCTATGGTATGTGCATAGTAATTAATTACTAAGCAACTGTAGGTATAGGGAAGGTATTGTTTACAGAAAATGTACCCAAACTTTTATAGAAGGAGTTTAGGAAACATAAAATAAGTAGTCTTTAGTTTTATTTTAAAATATGAAAATATATTTTAGTTGGGTGTTGTATTAAAGTTGCGTTTTGAATTATCAGATTTGATGAGCTAATAAATGTCATTTTTAGACACCTCACCATAGCCTTAGTAGTCCTTGTTAGTGCTGAAATGCTAAGTCTTAAAAACTCACAGCATGCTGCCAGAATTTGGATGTATTTAAGACAATAAGATTACATTATTTCCATTTTTTGGTACATAAGAGAACGGTCAATGCCCCAGAGTAACAAAATAAAGTAGTTTTTTTTCTTTCTAGCTTTTACATTTATAAACTCTGAGGAAAGATCCTGGTTAGTTTTTTTCTAACATTTCCCACTGTCGTTACATTTATTTTCAACGATTATCCTGCCAGTGGGAAACTTGTAAACCAATTGCCTGAGGTGATATTACGGCATGTACCTGAAATGAGGTCTACCAGCTGAAGTACTACATCTTTACATGAATTTGATATCTTATAATGTTCTTCTGGATGAAATCCTGCATAAATTTTCATGTTGTTTCTATACCAAGTGCGAGACTCACAAGTGGTTTGAATTCTTACCCCAGATTTTACAGGGTTACTAGGGTTGTATTGTCTAAAAGGACATTTTCCTATAAATGGGACAAGCTGCTCGTCTATTGTGATAAATTCTGAGACTGTGTACGCTTTTTGTCAGTTTTCCACAAATATTGTGAAGATATTTCTAATGGGTGCTAATTTTTCCAGCTCCTTTCTTTGTTGCCTGTCCAAAATATTGTCGAAACGGATTACTCGTAGTAAAATTAAAAATCCATCGAAACATCTTTGAGTGGAATATGTCAACTACCGAGTTCATCTTTTAGATTCAGTTTACCTCCTTTGTATGTGCCGGCAATTATCTACAGTCCCAAAACTGATTTCATTTTGACTTGATTAGTTTCCCCGGCATTTGCTTTTGTTTATATACAAACTTTCAACAGATTTTATTTAAATATTTGTACAATCTGTAATTAAATTTACAATTACGTCATCAATAAGAAGATCAAAACATTATTGTGAGGTCTTGGCTAATTTGGCAACATGCTTCCGGTAATTGGGTGACTAAATTATGTTTGCTTGTCCTGACTGATGTAGAAGCTGGTTGTATCCCCCATTTTGTTTTACTATCCTTTCCCGTCCGATATTTAGCTTTATTTTGAGGCAAACTTACGTCACAATCCGATTGTTGACTGTCCGACTGCTGATCACTTTCTTCCCGGTAATCAGATTCACCATCATCAGAGTCATTGAACTCTGATATATATCATTGTCTACATCACTAAGCTCTTTCCGACAACTTTCGTAAACGCTCTTGTTCTTTTTAATAAGACATTTTGACAACAACAAAAAACTCAAACTTCACAAAGCCTAAAATCAAAACACAAGTCGGTAGGTGGGGTGTTTACATCATTACAGCACCCTAGCATGTTTGACGCTCTGTAACTGAATACAAATTCAACCTATGTATGCCACCACCGCGCCCACCTGTCACGTGATAAACAACAGGAAGGTAATAAATAGATGAGGTTAATGTATCTTTTAATAAAATGTATTTTAACTGATTTTTATTCTTGGAAATTTTTATTGGTAGTAGATTTAATCTGTTTAATTTGTTCTTAAGAAATATTTCAAGAATAAAAAAAAAACTATTTTCGCTGTTCATTAAATGAAGCACTAGCCTATAGCTTCTTAAAATTGGTGATAAAATTAACTTTAGATTACGCTAGACTTTATTTTATGATCCATAGTAGCTTCTATGATGTAGTTCTAAATATAGTCGCCAGGAGGAAACTAGTTCGTTGGCTACCGCTAGAGAGCAATTCTCTAAGTAGTACTAAACCCAGCCGCTAGATAGCGACATGTATCGTGGAAGCTTTTTAACATGGCCGTTGGCAATCTCTACTTGTCTATGAGCACTACATACATTCATTCTGTGTAAACAAAAACTCATACATTGCCGCCACATAGCAACAGGTTCTTTGGAACCTTCCTTATCTATGATTTAGATGTGGTGTTCAAAAAGGGAACAAGCTACTATTAATTTAAATGATACATTTTTTTAATGTTTCGCAATTTTTTATTTTTTTTAGTTGCTTGATATAACATAGTGCAATTTAAAGCCGTCGCCTGAGAAATTAACAAAACTCAAAATATGTAAGTACTACTAGTTATAAAATAATATCTGTAGCCTGCCTAATATAATTATTAATTAAATTCTATCTAGACTACAAAAAAACATGTTGATGTAATAATATAAACACTAAGTCTTGTAGTAGAATAAGTTAAAATAAAACATTATTGAAAATGGGATCAAAGGTTAAAAAAATGTCATGCTAAGAGAGGGTGAAGGACTTCCGTGGTTCCTTTTGAGAAGATATTATTTTACACCAAAAAAAATCTTACCTTGCAGTGTTATTTATTATTCATAAAACACAAACAAAAAAAAGTATCAGCCATTAAACTATTTTAATTAAATGATCAATTTATTTATTTTGCACCACATCTTACTATCCGTTCGTGGTTATTCGCAAATAATTAATCAATTAAATTTCTTTCAAGAATAGGCTTACATACAAGACTACTTTGCGTGGAAATAAATAGTCTCTAAAGGCATTAATTAATATGTAGATACAAAAAGAGGATTTTAGTTTAATGACTTGGAAGGTGTGTGATTATTTATTTATTTTACTAAGCACATAAAAGATTAGGTATTTTTATATACTGGTAATTAATATAATAGTGGTTTTATTGTACATTAGGGTTTTTAAGTTGGCATATCAATTATTTTTTTTCCATAAGGCCTAGTTGCCTAATTGGCTTTTGGTAAGCGCTTTAAATTAGTTAAATGTGAGAGTTTGATTAGTGTTTTTTGTTTGTTTTTTATTTAGCACCGTGTCTTACTACCCGTTCGGGTTATACACTTTAAGTACTAATTACGCTAATGGATTGGGAATTGGGAAGGTTGAATTAGAGGAAGTGAACCCGCATTTGCGTGGAGGGTGAGTGGAAAACCATTTAGGAAAAACCACTCCCAATTCACCCGACCCAGATTCGAACCTCGATCTCCCCGTCCTCGGCGGTCGAGCTCAACACGACTCGCGCATTAGCCAACTACGCCACCGAGGCGGGTTTGATTAGTGTTAATAATATCCCATTTGCCAGATTTGATTTTGCTACTGAAAGGTGAGGTTGATGTAAACTTTTGTATCTTGGGGTACACTTCGTGATTGGCGAGTCAAACAAATATTTTCTAAATCACTAATCAAACAGTTTTAATATATGGGCGGCTGATATTTTTTTGTGTCTTGTATAATTAATAGTGCTACAAAATAAAGTGTTTTTTTTCTTTTGTAAAAATATGTTTCTTCAAAAGGAATCATAAACGTTCTCAACTCGAAGAGGACCATAACCCCAGATGCCCAGCCAATATTAAGAGTAAGAAGTATCCAATTACTCTCCCCTTTGCCACAATGACCGCCCTTTTTTTACAAGCGTCGCAACCACAAAACTGGGACTGGTTCATAATTATAGTAACCTAACCCTGTGGACATGCTTTAATGTCCTAAAGGTGAGTTTAAGTCAACCTCGGTGGTGTTTGGGGTAAAGTGCTCGCCTCGGGACCCGACTTTCATGGGTTCAAACCCAGGCGGGGTCAACGGATTGTTATTGAGCGATAAAAAACTATAGCACAACTTCCTTCAGAGGGGAAGTAAAGCTGTCGGCCCCGTGTTGATTGTGACATGTAAAAGAATGCAGGAAGATATGTGGAAATACCTTTTCCCGCAAAATTGATAGGTCCTTTAACTCTAGTACATAGAAATTCTCATGTTCTGTAATAATAAGTCAATTCAGAAAGCAACGTTAAAAATCTCTAATAATTGGGGGGAGGGGAGTATGGCAATGCTCATGGGTTGCTACCAGGGCATATAAGGCTTGACTGTACTATTCTAATAAACTTCCTTTTCTCTCTGCTGACCGACCACACACACAATAATGTAATGAACGAATGCTTTCTAGTTTCTACTGAACGACGAGTGAATCCTTTTATAAATATGAAATTCTCTTGCTATTTATTAAATTCTGCAGATATTAAAAATTATAATTGTTTAATCAGTTCAAATAATGAATGACAAGATCATCTAGTTTTATATTTTATTTTATTTTTAATAATTTCATGTGACTCATTTTACAACTTTAAATTAACATACAGCCTGGAATTAAATGATCTTAAAAAAATTGTTTAAGAAATGTTGTAGATAATTTATTACTCTAATTATCTAGATAAATAAAATTTGGAAAAAAAAATGGACGAATAAAGTATGAATTTTTATAGTTAGTTGTCTGACTCATGTTACATTGAAAGAGACAGGTTTTTTTGTTTTGTTTTTTTAAACTTTTTCTTTTATCTAATCTAGGAAAAAGAAAACATACAAAGATTATCCTGAACTCATAAAATAAAAGTACATTAACTCACAGTATTTTTTTTAATCATGGCTGTTATTTTTTATTCGTTACTCATGTTACATTTCGCTAGTGAATAAAAACCAAGATTTCTTGGCAATTTATAAAGAAAATATAACTAAAATTTAATATTTCAATTTAAAAAAATATAAGCATGAATATAAGACTTGGTAAAATCAAAAAAGTAAAAAAATGTATAACTAAATACAAATCTGTATTTAGTTAAACACTTTATTTTTATCTAATCACATCTGGGTGGTTCTAATTCATCTTTAAAGGGCCACAATTGTTGAACAGAAGTTATTTCACAGTCGTCAATGAGAGGATGCCAACAATGACTTGTTTGAATATATGTAACTAACTACTGTAACTATTTACCAACCTAAAAATGAAAAAAATCCATTTCTGTGGCCTCGTGGTTTGATGCACTAAAGTCTGTTCATCGTAAGAATTGTTTTCTGAAAGGTCTTTTTTCCTACCAGAAATATATTATTTAGTAGGATATTGGTAGGAAAAAAGACCTTTTAGAGATTAATTCCTACCGTGAATGGAGTTTACTCTCGCAGTAGACTAGACTGCTAATTATGGGGAGATCCAGGTTCAAATCACAGTCAAATGTACTAAAGGTTTTTTTTTTCTTAAATGGTTTTCCACTCTCCCTCCACACAAATACAGGTATAATTCCTCTAAATATAGCCTTCCTAATCCCTTAAACCATCATTATAATTAGTAATTAAGTGTATAACCCGAATAAATAGTAATACACTAAACTTTAAAAAAAAAAATTAAAAGATCCACAAGCTCATCATTTGTTTTTGGTATTCCATGCCCTGGAGATGATTAATTGCTCAATCTAAATAGTAGCAAAGAAGAAGGAAGTTTTGGAGGAGTGCAACCACATTATTGTGGAGAGAGAATGAAAAAAAATTATAGTGACTAATTTAATTTGTAAAACCATAGTTGGCCAACATATTAACCCTAGTTTTTTATACCTTAGACTGTGCAACCAACTGACCAATGCAAGTTTAGTTATCACTTACACTTACACTATACAAATGAGTTGGAGGATAAATTAGGTTGAGTCTAAAGAAAGTGATAAAACACTTGCGTGGAGGAACAGAGCAAAGCCATTTAAGGGGGGGAAACACCCTTATTAGACTCTACTGGGATTCGAACCTTGGTCTCCCCCTAATCAACAGTCCAGCCAGTCTATTGCGAGAGTGACATCTTAGACCATTTGACCACTGAAGAGGGTTTTGAGTTTAATTCAAGAGATAAAAATCTTTATAATTTGAAGGTGACCTGGCGGTCTAGGGGTAAGGTGTCAGACTTCTGTGCTGGCGGCCGGGGTTCAATCCTCGGTCCCGGCAAAGATTTATCTGTTTACCAAATCCTTCCTTCACCTCTGACAAGACATCTTGTGAATGTGAGGAATGCCAGGCCTCCACCGTGGTTCGGATTCCACGTTAAACTGTAGGTCCTCCATTTCATCTCACAACCACCCTACCATTACACATTAGCGTAAGTGTGTATAACCCGAACGGGTAGTAAGACGCGGTGCTAATAATAATAATAATTTATAATTTGAAATCTATTAGTTTGCTGTTTTGCGCTGTTTCTGTGCAGGCCTATGTGAAAGATTGGTGAGAGCGGGTAACAGAACTAAGGACTGTTATTTGTTTGAAAATAGATTGATTATTGTCATCGTGCACAAGTGCCAGACACGAGGCGCACAACACACCAATCATGGATTTGCTGGCTCTCGTTGGGTTCATCGTTGTCGTCTATTGGTTGGTTTACATAGTTTCCCTCTTCTGGTTCGACTGTGACCTGGGACTCGCCTGGACAGAGAAGTTTGGGAAACCTATCAGTGAGAAATACCATTTTATCGATAGTGGTAACAATGACTTTAAGCAACTTAAAACAACGATCCAATTTTCATATAAAGGGCCTTTTAGAAAATACAAACATATTTTGTTAAGGTCAGCATTGACTACATTTTACTATATTATTATTATTGCTATTTTGTGTATATATTGATAATATCTAATAGAAGGGACAGCTTCAGATCACATGACTTAATGTATGAATATATGAAAGTACACCCTAATTTTCTTACTCGTGACATTTTTGATTGTTCGAAAAAAGTTATTAAATCTACTTTCACTTATTCACACATAAGTTAAAAAGAATACAAAACTACCTAACCCAGGGTCAAACTCCGTCCTTCAAAACAGTGTTCTAAACGGTAAACCTCACATTGCTTGCGACTCATTCATTTACTCTCATAGAAGAATTGATTTGCTGGTCGCTGAAAGAAACCGAATCGCAATATACATGTTTTTTCTTAACATGTTCACCTCTGACAAGACATCTTGTGAATGTGGGGAATGCCAGGCCCTCCACCGTGGTTCGGATTCCACGTTAAACTGTAGGTCCTCCATTTCATCTCACAATCACCCTACCATTACACATTAGCGTAAGTGCATATAACCCTAACGGGTAGTAAGACGCGGTGCTAATAATAATAATAATAATAATAATTTCTTAACATGCCAACCTTTGTAGTGGGGATACACCGCTTGGTGAGGAAAGGAACAAGATGGCCGCTTATGGTGTGGCGATGGGTATAGAGCTAAGTGCACATGTTATAAGAAACTCTCTTTAAGTCAATGACTTGGTTTCTTTCAACACCGTTTTGTCCAGTAGCGTGCTCACCCGACCTGTTCCTCAAGTTTATAAAGTAGTGGACTATTTTTTAAGAACTGTGTGCGTTCGGCTCAGAAAAAATTCAAAATATAGAGAAATTATTGTGATGAAAATACTCTTTCTTTTAACATAATATCATAATTTAAGTTCCGATCAGTATTTTTTACATGTTCCCCGCACTAAATGAATCATAAATCTGCAAATTTATAAAAAAAATGTTGCAGTAATAAGTTGGGTTTTTTTCCCTTCCTAAAAATTTAAAAAAATCAACTTCATTCCTGTACATAATAATTAATTTACGGATGACAACACAACATGGATAACTAATAGTGGGTACGTTTTTTTTGTAAAGTTTTGGTGTAGGTTCTTCACCTTTACCTAAATTGTTCCCACAGCGAACTGTTATGTGTGTGTGCCAGGTGCGCTTGCTGGCAAGGTGGTCTGGGTGACTGGCGCCTCCAGTGGTATCGGGGAACATCTCGCCATAGAGCTTGCTCGTCATGGAGTCAAGCTGGTCTTATCCGCTCGTAGGGAAGAGGAGCTGGATAGAGTCAGGAATAAGTGTCTTGGTAAGAAATTAGAGGGGGGGAGGGAGACGTCACGCTGCCACTACACAAGGAGGTGACAAGGACCAACCCTCACTATCCGATATCTCGTATCTGGGTTTCGTTTTACCGCAGTTCTTCAGGAGGAATAACATGTTCCACGTAGAGTATCAAATACACTAGTTCACATTTGCCCAGCTTCATTGTACCTAGGCGTATCGAATCTCCAATTCAATTCCAAAACTTTGAGAGGAGGGGAAAATGAACAAAATGTATTGTCTATTACAACATTAATCCATTGAGTTAAGTGTCTGGGTTCTGGTCGTTAAGTTTATACCATAATTATGTTGGGACAAAACCACCAATAAGCAGTATTAGGGCTGTAAAACAAATTTTAATTAAAAAGATTTTAACAAATTAATACCATTTTTGTATCATGAATCCTCAAAATATCCTTAAGGATTCAAGGGTCCTATCCCTTGTGTGTGTTACAGAAGTTGGTAAACTGTTGGAGCCTACGGATGTTCTAACTCTGCCCCTCGATGTGACTTCGTACGGTGACCACCAGGCTGCCTTCAACACGGTCATTCAATATTTCGGCAAGGTCAGCTCTGGTGTCCGCTCGGCCGACTACTGGTATGAGGGGGCTCTGGTTTGATTCCAGGCGGTACCTTTATTCTAGTATTCGTCTAAATATTGTCTTTATAGTCCAAGAGCAATAAGGCCTTTAGTTTGAATCATGTTTAAGTCATAACTTAGTCTTCACACAGCACGAGTGTTTAGGAGATCACTCTAATTATGTTCTTAAGTGCTAATAACCTTGCTTATCTAAGAGCATTAACCACTACCCGAATACTAAATTTGTTTGTTATTATTATAACGTTTAGGTGTTGTACTAGAGATCGCCTCTGCAGTATAGGGTTTGGAGTTCAGGGCTACAGATTCAGAGGTCCGGGGTTCGACCCCTGACGCTTACAAAATGTCTGTGAATTAGTACTAACCAGGTCAAACTAAGCCGCTCCGATCTATAAAACTGAGATTAACAGCTGGAGGGTTTGTTGTGCTGACCACATGACATCTTCTATTCACAAATGTTGGCACTATCATCACTAACGAAAGCAGCCACTCTATCAGTATAGCTCGATTGTGGGCTCGCACCATGGAGTTGTTGTACTAGGTTAAGTTTTGTGTGTACCAATGTGCCCTATTTTTGGAACACAAACTTAAAATCTCTTGACTAAACTAAAGGGAAAAACTGAATCTCTGCTATTTCCCCGGCGCCGGATCTGATCAAAGGCAAAGTGGAAGACCAACCCTCACCTCTAAGTTGTGATCGAGATCTTGTGTTGTCCCAGCTGGATGTGTTGGTGAACAACGCGGGTCGCTCGCAGCGCTGCGTCTGGGAGGAGGTGGAACTAGAAGTAGACAGGCAGATGTTCGACCTGAACGTCTTTGGTGTGATTCACCTAACGCGCATAGCGGTGCGCTACTTCTTGGAGAAGGGTGCGGGTCACGTCGCGGCGACGTCCAGCATCGCTGGGGTGCAAGGGGTTCCTTTCTCCGGGACTTACACCGCCACCAAACACGCCCTCCATGTGAGTGCGACATTTATTTTCAAAACAAACTTAACATAGAAAGTAGAAACACTAAGCACGAGTGAATTTCTAATTGCTAAAGAACATGATTTGTGGAAATAAAATTATATGGTTTCGTTAAATAACAAGTTGGATTTCATGATTTTTTATGCTTGGTTATTGGGGGGAAAGGTAGGGTGCGACCATTATGTGAATTATTCTTCTTCCTCTCCTTGCTGTATTGGTCCGAATATAATGGGATGTTTTTCTCCTAAAATTATCCTTTCAAAAACTGTTCTTGTATTATATACGCTGCCTAACATTTTTCATAGAAAAAACACCAAATTCCAAAGTATATTTTGTAGCACGCTGGGACTGTACTGGCCAGTCCAGTGCACTCGTCTATAAATAAACTGAACGAGAAAACGAAGAGAGGAATTTCCCCCCTCCGTCCCTTCATTCCTTGGGTGCGGCTGGAACAGTGTGGCGAGTCTAATAAATAATAAGCTCAAGGTCTACACAACTGGTAATTTTTATCGCGCACCCAGCCGATCTGTGTGGTTTGTAGAGGAGAATGAGCAGGCAGACGAAATCAGTCACATGATAGTACTCGTATGTTCCCGCGTGAGCTAAACTAGTTAACGTCTGCTTGTGATATATTACCATGAGAAACATCCCCCCCTCCTCCCCCCATTATTGGTAATAAATATAAAAACTCAAGACTGAAAAACAGGGTGTGACCATTATGCTGGGAAATACAAAAAACGTTTATATTAATTGTTTTCTTAGGGCTGTGCGGGATCCCAAACTTCGGGAAAATGGTTGTTCCCAAAATTTGGACGAGAAAAAATATTTTTAAGAAATCACAATTAAGGACCGGCAATCAAATAGACGGTTTTATTTAATCTACTTTAAAAATATTATTGCACAATCACCCCAAAGGAAATTTAATATATATACCTGAATAGAGATTACGAAAGGCAAATTTATCGTTCATACCAATTAGCCCACCGCAGCCAAATCAAGAGCTTTTGTCCCCTTTCCTGACTATTCAAACTATTTTTGACATTACCTCCAAGCCTCTATTTAACTCAATTGAAACAATCACATTATTTTTATTTTTTTATTGGAATAATTGGGAAAGCTAAGTTTAGAGTAAAACTACAAATTTTTAAAAATATGTATAATTCTAAAGTGGAAAATTGTTTTTAAATCTTTTACCGTCCTCTAGGCGGCAAGGTTTAAATCGTGTATAGTTAACAAATATTTAGGTTGTATCTCTATAAGGGAAACACCTTTTCACTTTGAGGTATTTTTATTATTTATAAAGAAGGTACAGGATTATTATTATTATTATTAGCACCGTGTCTTACTACCCGTTCGGGTTATACGCACTTACGCTAATGTGTAACGGTAGGGTGATTGTGAGATGAAATGTAGGACCTACAATTTAATGTGGAATCCGAACCACGGTGGAGGCCTGGCATTCCCCACATTCACAAGATGTCTTGTCAGAGGTGAAGGAAGGGTTTGGTAATCAGATAAATCTGTGCCGGGACCAAGGATTTAACCCCGGCCGCCAGCACAGAAGTCTGACACCTTACCCCCTAGACCACCAGGTCACCTAAGAAGGTACAGGAGAGGTGGATAGAAACACATAGAATGGAACAAACACAATATGACTTTTACAATAAAAATATGAACACAGTTCACAATTTACATTACTGCCACTGGACAGAGGTAATGGCTGCCTCATGATCAACATCTGCCGTTACGGCCCACTTCCCCGACCTAGGTTTCATTCTATCGGAATTCATAAGGAATGAGTGAGAAACGTGCGACGACGCAACTTCCTAAAAGATTTAGGTCGGGTGTTTTTCTAGACTTGGTGATCCATTGACGTGCCAATTCTCCAAGTCTAGAAAACCACTCAACCTGAACAGTCACTAACCTAGGCATGAATTCAGCCCTGTTGCATTGCGGGTATTACTTTCCATTGTTTATGAAGAGTCGGACGAAGTACGTTGGCTATCCCATGTTACAAGTACGACGAGACTGACAGAAGTTTAGGAAACGTTGTACTAAGGGACATTAATTGTTCTACTCTTGGTAACACACACGCATATTCTCTGACTCGAGTCAAAGTTAGGGGAATTTGAAATTTTCCCTTTTTGGCGGGGATGTTGACAATAGTTAATGTAATTGTTACAGGGCTATCTGAACAGTTTGCGAAATGAAAAACACGGCCAAAACTTGGACGTGACCCTTTTCTGCCCCGGGCCAGTTTTCACCAACTTTCTTGCGGAAAGCTTCACCGGGAAAGCCAACGAGGTAAGACTGTCCTGACAACACCAAGACCTGGTTTCATTTAAATAACAGGCGCAGTTTGAGAATACATTGCGTCCTTTATTTGCGCCTACTCAAGCAAGAGTAAATGTAACATTTATGTAATTTCGATAAATTTAAAATGGAGGTATATTATTGTAATGCCTCAGGAAAGTAAACTGTTCTTCATTTAATGCTAAAAGAAGTTAAAATTAAATATGTCTTGCAAGACAGCACACAATCTGTTTCCGTCTAGATTGATCTAGAATGGTAACAAAGCTTTACGTACCTGGTATTGTTACATTTTACAATAATACAATGCTGTGGAATATTACTTGAGATTCAAAGATATCTCGTCACTAAAGATGGTCTGTAAGTATATATTTAAAACTTGTTCTGAAGCTTCAATACATTTTTAAATTTTGTTTTAACCCAATATTAATAGAAGTACTGCATAATGGATAATTTTGTTGCTTGAAAAACACCCAAAAATAGGCCAACTCTAATTTAATTGCTAGTTTATATTAAAAAAATAGTTTAGTAATATTTGTATTTTCTGCCATTTTCATCAGAATTTTTTTTAAATAAAGTAGCATTGCTCCTTGTTTAGTGAATAGAGAAATAGAGCAAAGTTTTGGAGAGTATCTTGGGCACAAATTTGCGCCCTTTAGGGAATGCAGGCCCAAAGACTGATTTTGTACTAGGAACTTTTGGTACCTTTGTGTTCAGCAAACATTTGCAACCAGACCCATTGTTATGGAGGTTCAAAATTAGAATAGAGTTCCATTTTCCCTTTAGTTATCAAGCCTGTGGAGTTTGTGGTGTTTGTACCAATATTTTTCGACTGTTTCTGCTTGATCGAACTAGGAGTCCCGAGTATCGAAATAAATAACAAAACATTAAGTTTTCTAATAATAAAAGAGAATGTATGACTCGGTGTATGGATGTTGTTGAAGCGAAGGGAGAATGCAAGGATAGGGAAGTGCGGAGAAAGATAGTGAGGATGGATTAAGTATGAAGTTGTTTTTTTTAGCTATTTGCACAGTTTATTACCTGCCCATTAAAGGAACAGCATGATTAGGTGTGTGTGTGTGTATATGTATACATTAGTCATTTATGAAAGAGTCCGAGTCTTGGAATACCAACTCCTCAGCCTTATTTGTTACTAACAGAAATGACTTAGAGAAGACAAACCAGTAAAATATTCACTTTGAATCTCAACTGACAAAACACTTTATCTGTAACTTAAAACAAAGGTTTGTGAGTTTCATCGTCACTTTCCTCCGGGTCCAGAGTCGGCCTCTGGCACTTGCACCCGTTGAAGAACTTGTTAGAAATTAAATGTCTATGAAACATTAATTCTCTCTCATTGATTGGTATGTCACAGAAATTCGGTAAGTCGGTAAATCCGGACGACCGGCGTATGACTGCCGAGCGTTGTGGACACCTTTGTGCCGTCGCTCTCGCCAACAAGAGCTCCGAGGTGTGGATGGCACCGTTGCCCATAATACCGCTGGCATATATATTCGTCTATTTCCCCAATGTGGGCAAAGTGTGAGTTGACAGCTGTCAAATTATTTAACCTTTTTTATTCTATTTTTTTAGCATCGCACCTTACTACTCATTCAGGTTATGCGACTTTGTACTAGTTACACTAATGGGGTGGATAAATTTAGAGGAAATGTATACCCCCATTTGTATCGAATGGAAAACCATTGAGGAAAAGCCACTCTCCGTACACTTTTATCAGGATCAAACCCCAACATTCCTGTATTTGCCAGTTCATTCTATTGCAATAGTGAGGATGTATGTGACCTGGCGGACTTCTGTGGTGGGAGTCCGGGGTTCAAACCTCGGTCCCGGTACAGATTTATCTGATTACCAAACCCTTCCTTCAACTCTGACAAGATATCTTGTGAATGTGGGGAATACCAGGCCTCCACCCTGGTTTGGATTCCACGTTAAACTGTAGGTCCTTCATTTCGTCTCACAATCACCCTACCATTACACATTAGCGTAAGTGCGTATAACCCGAACGGTTAGTAAGACGCGGTGCTAATAATAATGCAATAGTGACGCCTTACACCATGCAGTCACCAAAGTGTGTCCAACTGTTACTTAAATCAAACACTCCAGTAGTAAGTTGTGGATCTTTTCATCACATCTCGGTTCCCATTTGGGTTGAACGTCTAAATTAACTAAGCCAATGAAGTAGTTTTAGAGGAAACGTACCTGCATTTTCATGGTGGCAGAGTGAGAAAACATTTAGGGGGGGAAAAAACCTTGACTACACACAAATCAGCTTTGGTGGTCTAATGATCTAAGACGTCACTCCCCCCAATTGACTAGAATGGCGATGATCAGATCACGGTTCGATCCCGGTCAGGTGTACTGAGGGTGTTTTTTTTTTTACTAAATGGTTTCCCACCCTCTCTCTAAAGCAAATGCGAGTACACTCCCTCTAAATTCAACCTTCCCTATCGCTAACCTATTAACGTAATTAGTACATAAATGGCAAGAAGATGCAGTGATTCTAACCACAATTCAGTCCAATACAAAAGTGTCGTTGTCGAGGCCAAACAGCCATAGATATGGGTCATGGTAGGTTGAAGTTCAGGTTTGACCCCTGACCAGTTATTTTTAAAAAATGTTACTTTATGTTTCAGGTTGAGCCATTTACTGGGTGCCAAATATTTTTTGAAACTGCGGGACAGCCGTGAATCCGTCCAAGCTAACTGAATAATGAACAACTTAACCTATCTCAGAGTCATAAATTATAACAACTATCATGGGTTTATATTTGAATTGATAGTTAATCATGTTGGTATGATGCATGTATAGTTAAGTAAACAAAGGGAAATATAATCGCCAAAATGTTAAGATTCAATAAACATTGGTAGAGACACTCGTATTGATGAACATTTACTAGCAATTAAAATGTAAATGAAATTATTTTTAAAATTAATCGTAGCATTTTTTAAATCTTACTGTTTAATATGTGAAAATCACTTATTCAATTTGAGGCATTATTGAGATAATGGTATGAAAAAAATACTGACACACAAGAAAATGTCCTTTATGTTGTTTATATATCTTTTATATTGAGTTCCTTTTAACAGTTTGGGCTGGCGCTTACTTTGAATTATCTTATAGCTCATTCAAACACTTAAGCTACAACATTTTAAATCTAATTAACAAAACGGTGATAGCTGCCACGTATATCATTTTTAATTTAATTTTGTACTGTATCAACTTAAAATGTCAAATTTTGATATTGCAATATTTATAACCAAAACATTTCTCAATGAAGGCTGTTTTTGGATATTATTTTTAAAAAAAAATTATTTTTATTTTCATGACATCATTTCTCTTTTACATTTGAGTGTGGCTGTTTGAATTGGTTCATTTGTAATGGAAAGTTACGCAAGTTTACTTGGTATGAAACATTAGTTGATTTTCAAGATTCCCTCCCCCTCCCCAAGACAAAAAGGCAATTGTGCTTAGTTTACCATAAAAAAGATTAAATGTGGTCGATTATTGCATGTTTCTTGGAAAAATATGATCTGGAATATTGTTTGAGAGTGACAAACCATTTTAAAAAAGGAAGGTAAGTTGTTTTCTTTTTTTCTAATCAAAGACAGTCATTTTTCACTTAAGTAAAATCTTTGATGAAATAGGAATGAATGGAAAAGTTGTTCCAAATTGATGATTAAATGAAAAAACAGAGGTGAATTGTGAAATGTGATAGTTTTGATTTATCAAATTAGAGTTAGAACGTGTTTTATTTCACATTATTTTGTAAGTTGGGATGGATGGAAATTACGTTTTTATTTAGGGACGGAAAATGGGTTAAAATATTGGGATTCGACAAATTTTAAAATTACACATTAGAATAATTTTGGATTAAAAAATATATTGATTTCTGGACTAATATGGTAAGACTTGGATAAGTTATAATATTGTTAAAACTCGCTTCGGTGACCGCATGGTCTAAGGCAATAGACTAGACTGCTGATGATAGGGAGATTGTAGTTCGATCCTGCCTGGTTTCCCGCCTATCAACGCAAATGCAGGTACATCTCCTCTAGATTCAACCTTACTCATTCCTAACACACTAAAATAATTAGTACCTAGGTATATAACCGGAACGGGTAGTAAAACGCTGTGCTTAAAAAAAATGCTGAAGCTAATAAAAATTAAGATAAATAGAGGTGTGTGAATGTTATTGATTCAAAATTTTATTTTATTTGATATCATATAATGCAAATCAAATAGTTACTTTTATTACATTTTTGATGGAAATTATTTTGTATTAGTTAATTTCTTTTGAAAATGGTGTTTTATATTTGATAAATACAGGTATGAAATTGCAAAATATTATCTAGATTTGAAACCTCTTGAAAGTTACTTAGGTTACTTAGATGTTCTCTATAGGTTTGACACTCGTTAAAAGGTGTTTGTTTAGCACCCCTTGTACCCTACTCCCTGTCTGGCTCGCCAACAACAGACACACCCTATCCCTCAAATGTTTGACCTTTTCCACACCCCAGAATAGATCTCTCTCTCACTTGCTGGACTTGACTTTAAATAACTCCTGATAGATCTCTCTACAAGTGGTACCCTATCCCAGCCACCAAGTTTTCTAAAGGACAAAGAGTAACAATGATGAGTCGGCAGTAACTGCTAGAACAAGAGAACAAGGGGTGCGCCCTTTGTGACCTTTTTCTTGAGGTTTCGTAATCCCCCCCCTCTATTTCTAAATGATATTGGTGCATAAAGTTAAGCATAATATTATATGATTTCAACCATAAAACAATTATAACATAAAATATTTGAATTTGGCTTCGAGCATATTTCATATATTCAATTTGGATTAACTTTGAATTTCAAAAGTGAACTTGGACACCCTGTTCTACTCTCCATTGCAGAAGACAAGACCTGTCTTCTTATCGGTGGCGGCCGTGTGGTCTAACCCTTTACTCTCGCAGTAGAAGAGGTCGGTCTTGAAACTTTGTTTATAGCTTACGTCTATTATGGTTACATATATATTTGTATTTTAATTACATTTAATAAAAAAAAAGTGATAACATTGGCTACTTTAATTTGACTAGTCTGTACAAGCAAACCAGTCAGAATGTTTTTAAAGTTTATATTAACCTTCCCTCACGTATGAGTGAAGAAACAACACTACTGTACCGTTGCTTGTTCCTTTGCTTGTTCCTCGAGGACTCTCTTCCGCTCTTCTTTTCCGCGCAATATGGCCGCCTTGAACAGTCGGCAGTACAGCTCCACGGCGCACGGCGTGTCGTCGTTACCCGGCACGGGGTATGTAATCAAGTTGGGGTTGCAATTACTGTCTACGATACCAACCGTCGGGATGCACATTTTCGCCGAGTCCCTCACCGCGACGTGTTGGGTCAAGATAGTGTTCAGGGTGCTCAGGAAGATGCACAGGTCGGGCAGACGCGTCGACACTCCCAACTGCTTGTTCGCGTTCGTGAAGATACCTCCGCGCCAGAACCTCGTGTGTGCGAACTCTCCGCACTCCTTCGCGGTCTGTTGGACGAGCTGCGCGTTCTGGGCGCCGCGGTACACAAAGAGCACGAGGCCATCATTAAAGGCGGTATGCGCGATGAAGTTGAGTGCCTGGCGCAGGTGGTATCCGGTGATGTCGAGGTCGAACACCAGGTGTCCGAGGCGGGAGCCGAAGATGAAAGGGCGCATCCTGTTGTCCAAGGACCCCTCTTTGTGTCCCAAGTGCACCCTAGCGTCGAACAGGTCCCGTATGGTGAATAACTCGTGAACTCTGAAGTAATCGGGATGCTTCAAGGGATCCAGTAGTCTCGGCTGGTAAACCGCGCCAGAGTGAACTAACATCACAAACAATAGAGGCTTTTGTGATTAAGTGTTTACATTTATTAACACAACAAATCATATAAAACTAAGGATCAAACCTTAGAATTCTCAAATTAATCAAGGATTAAAGAAAATATTAGATTTAAATTTGGTTGTATTAGGAATTTATTTTGGAGCCCTCATACTTCTTATAAAAGGCCTATCCCAAAATAATTTTAGTAAAAATTTAGCAACCTGACCTCAGATCAATAAGTTATCACGGCCAAAAAAAATATATATATATACACATTCTGTTACTATTTTTTATGACAAAAGAATTGATGCAAAGTTTTACTCTAGTTAGTTTCTATTTAAAGTGCATTATTGAGGATAATTTTGTACAAAAACTTAAAAACCATCATTATTTAAAATAGAATTGTATCTTTCACACACCCTAAGAGTCAACCTTACCGTGGTTGTTCCACTATGGTGCACCTTATAAGATAGGGTCATAATGTAATCAGTCAAGGTAAGACTGCTAACTTTCAAGGTTGACTTAGTTCGCATTAAAAATAAGAAAAAAATTAGGCTCGTGTCAAGGTAAAAGGACAAACCCACACACAAATATTTCAATAAGTCTTGTCTGCACTCCCAGGTCCTAATAACCCATAGATTGTTTTACGAGTCTGAAAATACACTAAAGTCAGTCCTCCCTAACCACTTGGTCGCAATACCAACACTCCAACGCTAAACTAATTAAACATACCCGTATCAGATTCCGCCAAAGTTTCCTGGGCAATGTCCGGCTGTACCAGAGTTGACAACCTCGACAATGTAATACCAGCACCCCAAGGGGTCCTCAGGTAATGAGACATGCTCTGAGCTGAAATTAAAATTCATGTTTCCCTGACTTATTTTTCATGCTGGTTATATTCTACACTTAAAATGTTGGTGACACTGGTTCATCACGCTTGCTAACCCTTGGAAATGAAAACATAATTGTGGTTGCAATAATCACAACAAAAATAATAGTTACCCAATTAGCCAGATAATAGGAAGTGGATGAGAACATTTAGCCGAACTTTAGTCTTAAAGTAGGTGACCTGGTGGTAAGGTGTCAGACTTCTGTGCTGGCGGCCGGGGTTCAATCCTCGGTCCCGGCACAGATTTATCTGATTACCAAACCCTTCCTTCACCTCTGACAATACATCTTGTAAATGTGAGGAATGCCAAGCCTCCACCGTGGTTCGGATCCCACGTTAAACTGTAGGTCCTCCATTTCATCTCACAATCACCCTACCATTACACATTAGCGTAAGTGCGTATAACCCGAACGGGTAGTAAGAAGCGGTGCTGATAATAATAATATTTAGTCTTAAATGTGAGTTTAGAAATTGTGAGCTGTCTGTTTTAAAATCTATCAATACTGGTATTACCAGCTTCAGTGGTCACATAGTTTAAGTCATCACTCTCGCAACAGACTGGGCCACTAAGGATGTGAATATTGATGTTCAATACAGATATTGAGGAGGGGGGAGCGGTGATTCCTAATTGGTTTATCACACCTCCTCCACAACAAATGTGTGTACACTTTCTCTAAATCTAACCTTCCTCATCTCTAGCACATTAGCGTTATTAGTACATATGCATGTAACCCAAACGAGTAGTAAAACACGGCGACAAAACAAAACTGGTATTAGTTTATTCCTATAGACTTTGTTGATTAAATCTTTTAAGGTGGGGACACAGTGAATGCAAGAAAAGGGCGGGGGTTTTTCACTTTTTATAACAAAACTTTTTTTTTGTCAAAACTAATCAAATATTGCTTCTATAGAAACATAAGAGTTTAATTTTCTTCACACATGATTACCTCAACAGTTGTTGAATATCTGTCAAGGGTGTACTGGAATTTAATGACAACTTTTTCTCTTCGTTTAAAAAGTTTGCCAACTAATGCCACTATGCTCATGACTGTTATTCAATAACCGTTGATATCACAGTATGAAGAAAGCTATGTTTGTATAGAAGCAATATTTTATTCATTTTCACCCAAACAAAAATTTTGCTACAAAAACAGTTGCCTTCACTCAAGTTTTTTGAGCGTCTCTTCTTGTTTATCATGTCTAGTTTCCTCTTTCTGTCCGTCTCATAGGTCAGATTGTAAATACTGGTTGTGATGTTTGTGTCGTCACTAGGATCCTCCCGTGCACTTTGTGGGTCCTCACACTCCCATGTGTTTGAGAGTCATGATTCAGATTTGAGAGTGGGTCACACATTGCAATGTTGCGAGAAACTTACCATGAACGCTCTAATTTTCAGTTTATTGCGTAGTCGCAGGCCCTTGGCTTTAGAGGGTCTTATTCAGACTATTTTGTTGCATTCATTTTATGGACGGGCACCTCTCCAATCTTGGAATATTTAAGGAGATTCGAGAATTCGGAAAAAATAAATTCAATTATTTTCTTTGATTTTTTTTTTATTATTTATAGGATAATCCCGACCATCTGACTGCAGAATGTTAATTTACCATTTAATGTGAATATTTATTATTTGAGGTATTTAATGAGCACTTTCCGAACCAAATATTTTTTTCAGCACATGACTTATCGACTAAATTAAGCCTAGTACAGGCACAACACACAGCTGTTAGCTCATCACTGTGAAGGAAGAAACCAACATTTCACCAGTGATAAATCTTCCAGCCATGCCATGAATCGAACCCTGGATCCTTAGCTTGTTTTACCCTTTCTTCAGTCCATTACACAGAGGCGAGAGGGAGATCCAAGTTTGAATCTTGGTCAAATGTAATGAAGGTGATTTTTCAATCTCCCTTCATGCAAATGTAGCTACACTTACTAAGAATATAACCTTCCTCTTGCCTAACTCATTAGTGTAATTAGTATAACCTGAACAGGTAGTAAGACCTGGTTGGGGGGAAAAAAATATTTACTTTGATTCTATCTTGACCAATTCAAAGAGAAGTGCTACCAATTAGTTTATTTTCTGTGGTGCGCTACACCATTCACTAAGATGCGCAGCACGCTACAGCATTTCTAATATAATTAGCGCAGATCCCAGCACTTTTTATACATTGATTTTTAATACAAGCGAAGTTAAAACTNGGGGAATTGTTGAATTATCCAGAATACAATCCTCAGCCAAATTAAATTGGACAATTTGGCCCGGCCTGGAGACATGAGGTGTCTGTTCTAAACTAAATTAGTTTGTAAGTTGTGAATCAAGTGTATGTTACATACTTACCTAATTGAAAAAAATAAACAAATGCAAGTTTTATAACCATTTGAAATTTAATGGATGCCATTACTAGTAAATGAAAAGTAACACACATATTTTACCAGTTTTTTTACTATATAATTTTTATAAACAATTAAGGCAATAAAACCTTCATATTATTTTGAAAAATCAGTTATTTTTTACTAAATGAGATTTACTACAAAAAAGCATAAAACCATTGTTGAATAATTTGTCCAACACTTTCACGATTACAACTTAGAATCTTTCATCAACATTTTAATTCATTCTTTTAAACTTGTGCTTCTTATTTTTTATCAGTCTGAAAATCTAGATAATATCAACCATTTATAAAGAACTTGATTGTTTGTAAAAAATAACAATTTTATAAATACTCTGTAACATGAACACAACTAATGATCATTAATCACACATATTTTTAAACGGTGATACTCTAAATATGTAACCCCCAACTATAACGAAACTATTCAAGTAGGTCTACTATATTTTTAAATAGCAATAGATAATCATATTGATAAAAGTAAAGTTCTTAGTGTACCAAAATAATTAAAAGTATTATTACATACTGGTTAATTATGTGTTACATATATATCTAGTTAGAAACTTCTTGCAATTAAAAAAAAAGGGGGGACACTGATTTTATTAAAATTGCAGAGTCTCTTAATTATCCGCAAACTGTCCCTTCAATTGACCCCAATGGACAGAACATCATTTTAAAAGAAGTTGGGAAATATATTAAAACTGTTAAAGCTGAGTATAAGGGGTCTAGTCCAAGAGTATAATTGTTGAAAACTGAAACTTGGAAAAGGAAAATGAGCCGATGGATGACCTTTGATCTAACCTGCTATAGATCTACCTATGAGCCATCCACGCTAGACAGGAATATCAAAATGGACGACTAAAAGTCCTAATTACACAAAATATAAAAATCACAAAGAGAAGAGGAAAATGTCAAATTAAATAATAGGACACACAAAGATGAACAAATAAAGTGACAGGAATTTTAAAAATAAAAAAGACTAGAAAAAGAATTTTCTTAAAAATATAATCACATATAGGTCAGTTAAATATGGTCTATAAATATGTATACACACACATACTAGGAATGGATGTATTTTATGTGAAATAATAAACTCATTTCAAACTTTAAGCAGGACGAGTTGTTTATTTCTACAATTAGTTGATCCTTGGTTTGACAACCTTATGGCAGTTTTAACTCATATAAATAGACGCAACATGCATCGCAATAAGTCTCAATACAAACTGGCACTAAAACTCGTATAGAGGCCCTTCAGACCAATATAAACTTGTAATAACATGTGACCTGGTTTACGGTCTTTGTGATGTGTTTCAGTCTCATCGTAGGTGGAACTAACATTTACTAAAGTCAGCTCTCTTTTTAGTAGCACCGCATCTTACTACCTGTTCAGGTTGTACACAAACGTGTGATTTCATTGAGTTAGGGATGAGGAAGTGTAGACCACATTTGCACAGAGGGAGAGTGGAAAACCAATAAGGGAAAAAGTCTAGGAACGCCTAACCAGGATTTGAATTATGGTCTGCAGGTTAGTCTATTGTGAGTATGATACCTTAAGAGTATGTAGAACTAGCTACCAAAGCAGGTATTTAGGAGCTATTGAAACTACTTTCATGTAGTCATAAACACGTCAAGTCATATGACCTGCAGCTGTCACTTTTTATAGATACCAATTTATATAAAAATAACGATAAACGGTACCAGTAAAATGTTCGTTACGGTCCTTGTTCCGACTTTTATGCAATACGGGCTAAGCTCAGGTACTTTAAAGTAACTGCTCATCATCATTGCCTTCGATTCGAAAGCAAGAAATAAGACACATTCTCGTAAACCACAAACGTTATCATTGTGGCGGGAGTGACCCGCCAGAGATTAGCACTGAGGCCTTTGTAGAACCCTCTCGCCCCTTCGTGCGTCCAAGTCTGCCTGATACAGTCCCAGGAGCCGTTGTAGGTGCGATGTTGGTTTTGCAGGCGGGAACGTACCACTTGGTATGGATAGGTCGTGGCTGCCGCGAAGAGTTTCGAAAGGGCGGCAAAGGTCAGGTAATCTACCGTGGTGAGCTTGGTGTCGATGGGGAAACCCTTGTACTGGTTGTATCTATTTTTCATCTCTTCGTACGCCATGAATTGAAGAGCCCCATGCGACGTCCCTACGATACCAGGAAGAAACCCTTTATACAACCCGCGAACACCTTCGTGTTTGTAGATCTTGAAAAGAGCGTCCGTCATGCCAGAGTAGCGTTTGCCCTCCGGTATCTTACTCGGGTCGAGCTCGCTGTACTGCAAACACAACCTCGTCTTCACCACCCAAATGGGGTTAGTCACGGCGAGAGTCAAGATCCCTGCTTGCGTCGCTGCCAACATGTGCGTCTCGGGACTGAGCGCTCTCTTGGTGTTGCCGCCCTGGACCCAAGTCTTTGTGGCGTTGTAAAACAGGAAGTAGAGTCCCCAAGAGCTGCCGGCTCCAAACACATTCGGAGTGACTCCTCTATACAGCCCTCGAACCCCGTCTTGACGGAAGATGGTCGTGGCGGCGTTCCAAAGACTGTGGTATTGAGGTGTTGTTGTCCGTCCATCGGTCACAGCAAGCCTCACTTTAATTAGGTCCAAAGGATGTAGGAGAACAGTCGACGCTACGCCCCCAAATATACCAGCTATAAGATGTTCATACTTAATATGACTTAGAAGTGAAGGCCTGTCTTTTTTGTGAATCTTTGTGGTAGGGTCGGGTGCAATGTCTGTTCCTCTCAAACTCATCTCTGCATTAGAGTTAAGCCTTGTATGTTATTCAGAGTTACTCGTTTTACCGATATCACCAACTCGAGTTATAATCTACCAAATAGTATCAAAAAGCTTCATACGATTATAGATATGAACATTTCAATAAAATTTGTTGTAGTTAAGTTGTTGAAACTTAAATTAAAGATCGAATATGTAATTGATCAACAAAGATCTAAAATTCCTTCAAAACCAATTTCTAATCAATTGCGTTTATTTTATTGTAATCGAAGTATATTGTAATTGTAAATGGTGTAAGAAGTTAATAATATATAAACCTGATTTAACTTACCACAAAATTTACCTAACGTTCGTAACGCCATGTTGAACTTTACAACATAGCCAACATTGGTTCTAATTTGTGTTTCGGTTTTATAGATATTAACACCATAGCGTACCAGGCTCTCAAATATATTTATTGAAATAGATAGATACACTATTTGTAATAGTTTTACTTTATCTCATCAATTTTAAAAATGTCATTGATTGTTTTAATTTCTTAACTTCATATATTAAAAATATTTTTTTTAATAATAACCAGGGGACTATTTTCCAATCTGTTGACCAAAAATTATGATCCAAAAAATAAAAGCATTGTTATGTTTTTACATTTTACATGGTTGTGTTTACCAGCAACATTAAATAGTATAAAGTTTCTACGAGAGATGTCGTTAGTCGATGTTCGATCAACTAAATTAACCTTCAAGTAGTATCGTATCTTTGGAAGAGATGTCACTAGTAGTTACTTTGTTTTAAATATCAGCGGGAAGTAGGACATGACAATGATCAATGTATATAATACGACCAGTGACTCATCGTCCCAAAACTTGACTTTTATTACCTGTTGGCCATGTCGAAGTGAGCATGCGTTTTGCCGCGTTGCAGATGTTTCATTGAAATTCCTATATCAAGCACCCTGTTTTTATGGCATGACATTTTAATCACTCAATAAAGTTAAAATGTCAGAGCTGCTTAGATTAAATAGTCAAATATTTATCTAGCGGCCGTGGTTCCTACCTACTATTCTTTATTTGCCTATTGTTTATTATCGCCGGTGGACGAATGGTCTACGGCGTCACTCTCGGGATATATTGAACTGCCGATGAAGGGGGGGGAGGTTTGTCTTCGAATGCCGAGCTTGCATTGAGCTTTTAAAGTTTCATTCATCGCTTGTCTTTTGTCTAGACAAAATATTGTTGTGGCTTCACCAATTCATTACGCTCATTTCTGCCCTATTGTTGAACCCTCTAAAATTATACGTTCCCCTCGAGATTTCAAACACTTTGAGAAGGCTAAAAACGCAGATTTATCATTTTATTTTCTCATATAGAGAAAATACTGTGATCGTAAACCTTTTTACCCTCGAGATCTGGTGGATATCTATGTTTTAATTGCCCCTGAATTACAAAAATAAAAAATTGAGCCTTACCTGGGGTCACAGCCGTAACTGGTGGATTTGGTTCGAACTTGATGTTTTATGGTCATATTTGAGAGAAAAAAAATCAAGAATTTTAGTTAAAGATGTCAAAATTACTTCTGAAAATTGAAAATTTTCAAAACTGGCTCAAGCAATTACTGTGTTCAAAATGTTGTGTGTTCCAGAGGATTAAAAAAACCTAAACCTTACTAAAGCCTAGTTTACTGTTAAACAATTACTTTTTTAAAATTTTGTTCTAAATTATAAAATATAATAAGAAAATATGGACAATTGTGTCGAACCATTTATTTTATCTGCACTTACAATAAAATTCTTGTGATGCGCCAAATAAGTATCGGGAAATGGAATTAACTTTAAAAACAATAGCTCCCCCCGACTCTACTCCAATTATTTCGTAAAAAAACAAAAAACTAAGTTCTGACGTCCCCCTCGCTCAAACTTCTCCTTGCGCTCGCAATCGGACCCACCGGGACCCGCCCCCGGCTCTCCGTATCGTCGCTCTCCTCCACCGCCTCTCTCCGAGGGGCGGTCTCGTCCCGCCTCCTGCGACTGTCGAGGGCGGCGGACAACGCCCCCTCCTCGTCCGGCGTCAGCTGGAGCAGTCCGGGCGCCCGGGCCATCCAGGGGGAGTTGAGGAACTCGTCCAGCGTCCACCGCGTCCCGACGTCCGCCTCCATGAGGCGGAACAGGACTTCTCCCAGTTCGGCGCTCAGATCCTCATCCAAGTGCGTCCTCCAGCCTTTGTGCGCCTGTAAGGATCCTTCGTTAGGGTGAGATCAGCTACGGAGACTTATCGCGCGGTCGCGTGACTACTGATGCACAGAGAAAATTACTGATTTGCGACCGAAATTCTTGATGAAACTATCATTTATTTATATATATATATATATATATATATAATTTTTATTATGATTGTTTGGACACTTTTCTAAATTGCTAGTGAGTTATATAATTAATTTTTTTATGCGTGTATTAACTCAAAAGACACATTTTTGATAATGGTTGGATTTAAAAAAACATTCAAACTTAAGTTTTGTGTGTAATTTACAAATATAATATTTTTAATCACGTAAACCTATTCCCTGGGCTATAAATGGGTCATTAGTTACATACATTTATGTTTATTACAAGATAGGGGTGGCCACCCCCACCACACCTACTCAAGACAGGAGAGAGGGGAAGTTTCTCTGTAGGACCCAGGTGTCAAGATTCTGTCGGCCGTAATCCTAGTGTTCTCTTGACAGGACAACACTAATAGCCATGAAATCTGTCCAGAGGACTAATTAGAAGATTTCACTTGTATTTGTTTTCTGAGTCTTCAAAAAAAATTATTATTGCAAGCTAGAAAGTGAACCTACATCAACATTATTTCATAAAATGTATTATTTAAAATATTTATTGTTTTTCAATGGAGATTTTTAGCGTGCAATTTACGAAAACAAGGGTTATATTAGCACACGAATTACATACTAGCTTTTAACTATGACATACATAACAGTTTATTAATGTTAAATTACCGAATTTGCCTGGAATGTAAACCAGGACCCATAGTATAGTAAACACACGTGCTATCAACCCAGTTGCTTAAAATATAA
>CABFVX010003567.1:41541-64710 GCA_902151425.1 Timema shepardi | reverse complement strand
CCCCTCCGTCATTATAAATAAAAAAAGACCGTGGTAGTATGGCCGAATGCCACCCCATCACTTTGGTGAGCACATTTTTCATTTTATAATTTTATTATAGTTTCAAACAATCTTTAGTTTTTGTATTTATTGTGTGATGACACAGCTTGTGGGCCTGATTTACCTTGTGGCTGAGGTCGACGCCCCTCTTCTTGCGCAGCCCGGGGTGGTTGAAGCGGGGTCTCCATGGCTCCTTCTCCTGAGGCACAGCCTGGTACCGGTCACGAGAGGGGCTAGTCTTGGTGCTCTGGGGCATGGCTACCACACTTGTCTGTGCTCCGTCACGTTACCCTCCGCAGCACAAAATAGTTCTCAAAATCACCACCGCAACACAAACACCAAAATGATAACAGTTTTTTTTATGTCGGTTCCCTCTGGCAGTTGTGGAGAAAGCTTTAGAAACGAAACAAAACAAACAAAATGTTGAAGTAGGGAGTTTTGTAATTTTACTCGTCACAAAATTTGCGATCCGTGTCACAGTATTGAACCTAAGACCCCGGGTAGAGGAACCCCTCGCTTCCAGCTGAGAAAATAAAGCTGCAAGCCCCTAACGCATGCCTTCACCTTTTCTCCTTGTTTAATTGTAGCTAATACACTAGAGATGTCCTGAGTTGTGAAGTTAACGTTAACAGAAATACTATAAGATGAGTTACAATAACAGTTCTCACACCTGCGTGTCGACTACAGCGCTCGGTGGCTGAATGTGTGACTACTGACTAGTATCTGGTCTGCTGTAGACCATGTGTGTTTTTCCTCCGGGAATCAATCCCCCGAGATTTCTATAGAAAATATTTCATCTCTTAACGGAATTAGAGATCTACACTAGGCATAAAACCGAGTCCCGCGGTACTAGACGGAGTGAACTGTTTGCTGTGTTGCCAGAGTCCCGCGGTACTAGACGGAGTGAACTGTTGCTGTGTTGCCAGAGTCCCGCGGTACTAGACGGAGTGAACTATTGCTGTGTTGCTCACACAATGAACACCTCGCACCCAACTCATCTGATTAGCGCTAAGTGAGAGAATCCACTCGAGATAACCCGCACTAAAGTTGACAGACATGCGCCGCGCCTGGGAGACAATGTCTGCAGACCTGCACCACACCTGGGAGACAATGTTTGCAGACATGCACCGCACCTGGGAAACAGTGTCTGCAGACCTGTACCGCGCCTGGGAGACAATGTCTACAGACCTGCACCACACCTCGAAGATAGTGTCGCCAGGACTGGGGAAGAACATTTTGTATCTTTTTATTGACAGTGCTATCTGCATTTTAATTACTCTAGTGGGATACAGGCGATGAAGGTATAATTTAGAGTAAATGTGAAGGGAGAGTAGGTAAGCATCCATCAGTACATCTAGCCAAGATTCTAGCCCCAACCTCACTATCACAAGCTAACCAGATCGTAAGAGCCTCACATTGAGTCGGCGTGCTCACCAATATGGGTGTTGGGTTTTAATATCCTTTATTCGACTGAACCAGTTAATGTTTATCTTGTTACTGAGCTGGTAAGATAGTGATTGTATCTCTTGTTACTGAGCTGGTAAGATAGTGATGTATCTCTTGTTACTGAGCTGGTAAGATAGTGATGTATCTCTTGTTACTGAGTTGGTAAGATAATGATATGCAACTTATGTTAGTGATATAGCACTAAAATTAATACAATACTTTTAGCTTAACGTAATAATAGTTTTAGTTTTAATGATGGGTTTAAAAATGTGTGTACTCTCTGTTCAGATAAAATTCGATATTTTCGCAGACTAGTTGTAGAACATTCTCGCAAACATATATTGACCATACGTCGTAAGCAATTAAAACCAATATTACTTAAACTATTAAATTTTCAAAAACAATCATGTACTGGAAAAAAATGTGTAAGGTAATAGTTTTGTGACACATATCAATCGACATTCAAACAGTAATACTAACTGTAACTCATTTTAAGCATAAATCTGCCCTAAAACGGGGATTGCAACTTAAGTATGTCTGCATTTTGAACATGAAATTATATAACTTGTTTTCCCACATAATTAATGGACCATGATATTCTATTTAAACGCAAACATTGAAAATAAATGGGGAAATAGCGGGTTGGTTTTTTAAAAACTTGAACCGGTTCTAAAATTAGCGCCGCAGTGGCTAGTTGTCTCTTTCAGCGCGGCTGCCTGGTGGACTGCCTAAGCGTCAGGGGTACATGCTGTGTTAAGTTCTGTCGCGAGGATTAGTTGATTGCGTGTGTGTGCCATGACCAAGCAATTATCAGCGTCTAGTCCATCTCTAGATCCAGGTGGACTTAGTTTGGTCCCAAGTATGAGGAAAAGTATTCATATATTGGTGTGAAGTCAGGTACTATAGTTCCCGGATCGAAACGCGGTTCTCTAAGGGGTTTTTTTTGTCCTAGGTTAAGTATTTCCACAATTCAGCAATATCTCCAACTTCCGTCCCCAAGCTTAGGCCACGCTGCACCAGGGTCAAAGACCCACCGAAGTTCACATATCCGGGTTCGAGCCCCCGGAATGTGCTGGTCTCATGTGTCTGTAATTAGCAATCAACCAGCGCACGTGCTTGGAGCCTGATGTTGCGTCATCCACAGGACATGTGGTTCAATTCAGTAGACGTGGCTGACTATCACCTGGGACCTACTCTTCGGAGTGGGAGAAATAACGATTACTACCACCCTTTCCCTCCCACCTCCCGGCTTATCTCCAGTCTTTTCAGCTGATTGAATCCGAGAGGAACATATTATTGGGTCTACCGCAGACCCGGCACTCGTCCCACATTCAACCACCAAGCGCTGTAGTCAACACGTGGATGTAAGAGAGAGCTCTTATTGCTGTTATTGTAACTCGCCTGATAATGTTTCTGTTGTTAATGTCAACTTTACAACTCGGTACATAGAATGCGCCCCTTACATTTAAACAGGGGGGACATCTACACTTAGGCTAAGGCCACACGAGCGATTTTCCCCGCCCAGACCTAAGCTACAAATGTCGCGGCTGCAAAAGTCGAACAGGGGATGCTAGACGGAGCGATAAAAGCAGCTTAGTCTCAGCTGCAAAATTTATTTTTAAAAAAAGAGAGAGAGGCTATACAGAGCGACAAAAACCGCTTGTCACACCTCTTCAGTATTTTCTACATCTCAGTCTTGCAAACATCGTTCTTATTAATAATAGGCCTACCAGGTAAAATGAATTGCCAAACCAAGCTGTGTGATGTATGTGTAGCTGCAACAGCATTGATTAAATTGTAACGCTCACTCATGTTGTATATATAATATAGCTCACAATAAAAAATATAGCAGTTTTCTTTAAGGAAAAGAAGTATAAAAATTATCAAAACGTTTGTAACTGCACTTTAATGACAGAAGAACGTGGAGGCACAACCCTTGTGGAAGAACATCCCTCGGTTTTTGTCGCACGTGTGGCATGTAGAGAGGCGGGATATGTCGCCAGGAAAATGGACCCCGGCGCATTCCAACGCGACATGACCTTGATGCCGCATGTGACGTGTCTCTGTCGTGCGATATTTGCCGCTCGTGTAGCATCCCACTATTGAAACTCATGGTTTTCATTTTTTTCGCGACAAAAACAGCTTCAACTCAGCGGGAAAAATCGCTCGTGTGGCCTTAGCCTAGGGCCAGTTTCATAGTCAAATTTAGTACGCCTCAAGTGCGGCGCTACACTAAATACAAGACATCACCTACCTAAACTCGAATGGAATGGGCCGTTCTCGCATAGGAAACTGGCCCATTCCATTCTGGTTTAGGTAGGTGTCGTCATGAACTTAGTGTAGCGCCGCACTTGAGGCGTACTAAATTTGACTATGAAACTGGCCCTTACTATTACCGGTGCTATTCGCATATTGGCACTAACAGAGTTGGAATGAGTAAGGTAGAATATATGAAAATGTACCCGCGTTTGCTTGGAGAAAGAGGAACATCTCTCATACACCCGCCCAGGATTCAAGCCCCGACCAAACAGACAATACGAGACTGACGCCTCTATTCGCGTGCCCACCAGTGCGGACCGTGATATTACATATGATATTAATTTGTGATTATGGCTTTTTAGACTGTCCACAACAAGAGGCGGACTCCCTGCATCACGGTAACTGACCACGTTTTCCATTCTCACGACCTCGTCTAGACAGGATCAAGTTATTCACAAGTTGAGGTAAACTTGTTTACAACACTTATAACAAAATAACGATACTATATCTGACAAGGTTTCTAGTTCACGTCTTGTGGAGCGACGATAACATACACCACCATTTTCAAAGAAAAGGCCTTATTTGACAGGTAGAAAAGTTTCTAGATCTACTGTCACGTGTTCATACGTCAAGTGATGTGACAATTGTGATAGATATTAACACTGTCTATAAAATAATATTATAGTGACATGTTATCAAGGTTTGTATATTCCAAAAGAACCTTCCTATGAAAATTGGAGTGTATTCCGTAGCCGTGGACGCTACTCCTGATGTCATCAAGTGTGTTCACTAGTAATTAGACACGGACAGTCGAGGTTAGAATAATTCCTCGCTAGTTAACGCTCGCTTTGTGCTTGCTCCTGTGTGTGTTGAAGGAGGTTCTTACATGAGCCAGTCCTGCAATTCGGAGCTCACCATAGCTCTGGGTCTCTTAACCTAGTGATGGTCTGGAGGCAGATTGTTCGTCTTGGAATGAAATTTAAGATAGGTCACTGATAGTCTGTGTCTAGTCTGTCACCTCCTCTCCCTTGACAGAAGTCACCTCCTCTCTCTCATCAGAAGTCGCCCCTCCCCACAACCCTTGCTGTTGACTCATAAAGACGGGCATCTCAAGAATAGAATATTGTCATATTGTATTAATAACAATGTAAAAGAGTGCACGAGGTGGGCCCGAACGTGGCTCAGTTGGCACACAATAGAACGACAACGCGCATGTGAACAAGTGCCGAGCTGTGAATGGCAGTCCTTTCCAAACAGGAGGATATAGGAGTGAAATAAACCTTTCACTCGAGATGTCACGGTGGACTAACCTGAGGGGTCAACTACAATCAACGGCACTGAGGATATGTAACACTGAGGACACACTGCACTGAGGACACACAACACTGAGGACACACAGCATTGAGGACACATAGCACTGAGGACACACAACACTGAGGACATATAGCATTGAGGACACACAGCAATGAGGACACACAGCACTGAGGACACACAGCACTGAGGACACACAGCACTGAGGACACACAGCACTGAGGACACACAGCACTGAGGATGACACACAGCACTGAGGACACATAACATTGAGGGCACACAGCACTGAGGACACACAGCACTGAGGACACATAACATTGAGGACACAACATTGAGGACACACAACACTGAGGACACACAGCAATGAGGACACACAGCACTGAGGACACACAACACTGAGGACACATAGCATTGAGGACACACAACACTGAGGACACACATCACTGTGGACACACAGCACTGAGGACACATAGCACTGAGGACACACAGCACTGAGGACACATAACATTGAGGGCACACAGCACTGAGGACACACAGCAATGAGGACACACAGCCCTGAGGACACACAGCACTGAGGACACACAGCACTGAGGACACACAGCAATGAGGACACACAGCACTGAGGACACACAGCACTGAGGACACATAACATTGAGGGCACACAGCACTGAGGACACACAGCACTGAGGACACACAGCACTGAGGGCACACAGCACTGAGGACACATAGCACTGAGGACACACCGCACTGGGGACATACAGCACTGAGGACACACAGCAGTGAGGACACACTGCACTGAGGACACATATCACTGATGACACATAGCACTGCTGACACATAGTATTGAGGACACTTAGCATTGAGGACACACCGCACTGGGGACATACAGCACTGAGGGCACACAGCATTGAGGACACACAGCACTGAGGGCACATAGAACTGAGGGCACACAGCACTGAGGGCACATAGCACTGAGGGCACACAGCACTGAGGACACATAGCACTGAGGACACACCGCACTGGGGACACACCGCACTGGGGACACACCGCACTGAGGGCACACAGCATTGAGGGCACACTGCACTGAGGACACATAGCACTGAGGGCACACAGCACTGAGGACACACAGCAATGAGGACACACAGCCCTGAGGACACACAGCACTGAGGACACACAGCACTGAGGACACACAGCACTGAGGACACACAGCACTGAGGACACACAGCACTGAGGACACACAGCACTGAGGACACACAGCACTGAGGACACACAGCACTGAGGACACACAGCACTGAGGGCACACAGCACTGAGGACACACAGCACTGAGGGCACACAGCACTGAGGAAACATAGCACTGAGGACACACAGCACTGGGGACATACAGCACTGAGGGTACACAGCATTGAGGGCACACAGCATTGAGGACACACAGCATTGAGGACACACAGCATTGAGGACACATAGCACTGAGGGCACACAGCACTGAGGGCACACAGCACTGAGGACACACAGCACTGATGACACACAGTATTGAGGACACATAGCACTGAGGACACATAGCACTGTGGACACATAGCACTGATGACACACAGCAATGATGACACACAGCAATGATGACACACAGCACTGGGGGCACACAGAATTGAGGGCACACAGCACTGAGGACACACAGCACTGGGGGCACACCGCACTGAGGACACACATTACTGAGGACACATAGCACTGAAGACACACCGCACTGGGGACACATAGCACTGAGGACACATAACACTGATGACACATAGCACTGAGGACACACAGCACTGATGACACATAAACACTGATGACACATAAACACTGATGACACACAGTATTGAGGACACGCACTGAGGACACACAGCATTGAGGACACATAGCACTGAGGATCATAGCACTGAGGACACATAGCATTGAGGACACATAGCACTGCGGGCACACAGCACTGTGGACGCATAGCACTGCGGGCACACAGCACTGAGGACGCATAGCACTGCTGGCACACAGCACTGAGGACACATAGCACTGATGACACACAGTATTGAGGACACATAGCACTGATGACACATAGCAATGAGGACACACAGCACTGAGGACACATAGCACTGAGGACACATAGCATTGAGGACACATAGCACTGAGGACACATAGCACTGATGACACATAGCACTGATGACACATAGCACTGATGACACACAGTATTGAGGACACATAGCACTGATGACACACAGTATTGAGGACACATAGCACTGATGACACACAGCACTGAGGACACATAGCACTGAGGACACATAACACAGATGACACATAGCAATGAGGACATACAGCACTGAGGACACACAGCATTGAGGACACACAGCATTGAGGACACATAGCACTGCGGGCGCACAGCTCTGAGGACACATAGCATTGATGACACACAGTATTGAGGACACATAGCACTTAGGGCATACAGCATTGAGGACACATAGCACTGAGGACACATAGCACTGATGACACATAGCACTGAGGACACATAGCACTGATGACACACAGTATTGAGGACACATAGCACTGATGACACACAGCACTGAGGGCACACAGCACTGATGACACATAGCATTGAGGACACATAGCATTGAGGACACATAGCACTGCGGGCACACAGCACTGCGGGCACACAGCACTGAGGACACATAGCACTGGGGGCACACAGCACTGAGGACACATAGCAATGAGGACACATATCACTGATGACACATAGAACTGCTGGCACACAGCACTGAGGGCACATAGCACTGCGGGCACACAGCACTGATGACACATAGCACTGCGGGCACATAGCACTGTAGGCACACAGCATTGAGGGCACATAGCACTGATGACACACAGCACTGCGGGCACATATCACTGAAGACACATAGCACTACGGGCACATTTCACTGAGGGCACATAGCACTGATGACACACAGCACTGAGGGCACACAGCACTGCGGGCACATAGCACTGCGGGCACACAGCACTGAGGGCACATAGCACTGCGGGCACATAGCACTGCGGGCACATAGCACTGATGACAAACAGCACTGAGGACACATAGCACTGAGGACACATAGCACTGATGACACACAGAACTGAGGGTACATAGCATTGAGGACACACTGCACTGAGGGCACACTGCACTGCGGGCACATAGCACTGATGACACACAGCATTGAGGGCACATAGCATTGAGGGCACATAGCGCTGATGACACATAGCATTGAGGACACATATCACTGATGACACATATCACTGAGGGCACATAGAACTGCGGGCACATAGCACTGATGACACATAGCACTGCGGGCACACAGCATTGAGGACACACCGCATTGAGGACATATAGCACTGAAGGCACATAGCACTGAAGACACATAGCATTGAGGACACACAGCATTGAGGACACAGAGCACTGAGGACACACCGCACTGAGGACACACAGCATTGAGGATACACAACATTGAGGACACAGCATTGAGGACACATAGCAGTGAGGACACATAGCAGTGAGGACACATAGCACTAGGACACACAGCACTAGGACACATAGCACTGAGGACTCACAGCATTGAGGACTCACAGCATTGAGGACTCACAGCATTGAGGACACATATCACTGAGGACACATAGCACTAGGACACATAGCACTGAGGACACATAGCACTGAGGACACATAGCACTAGGACACATAGCACTGAGGACACACAGCATTGAGGACACATAGCACTGAGGACACATAGCACTGAGGACACATAGCACTGAGGACACATAGCACTGATGACACATAGCACTGAGGACACATAGCACTGATGACACATAGCACTGAGGACACATAGCACTGAGGACACATAGCACTGAGGACACACAGCACTGAGGACACACAGCACTGACGACACACAGCACTGAGGACACATAGCACTGAGGACAACCAGCACTGAGGACACATAGCATTGAGGACAGATAGCACTGAGGATACATAGCACTGAGGACACATAGCACTGAGGACACACAGCATTGAGGACACATAGCACTGAGGACACATAGCACTGAGGAGACATAGCACTGAGGACAGACAACATTGAGGAGACATAGCACTGAGGACACATAGCACTGAGGAGACATAGCACTGAGGACAGACAGCATTGAGGAGACATAGCACTGAGGACACATAGCACTGAGGACACATAGCACTGAGGACACACAGCATTAAGGACACATAGCACTGAGGGGACATAGCACTGAGGACAGACAGCACTGAGGATGGCCGAGGGGAGGGTATTTGACCCCTCCTCCCCCACTTGTGGCAAAAACTCGATTACTACGATCTAGCACAGAATAAAAACCACGAAATTAGCAAAGGAGACATCGAGACCATGAGTATTACCTAGATACGCTCAAAACAGTCCTATATCCACTGTCAACACATCACCGGGTGAACCACATGTTCCCACGTTACTAAACTGCAAGCTCATGGCTGTAATTAGATTAGTCCCCCTCCTTTCTCCAAGTGTGTGACAATCCTCGACTATCTTGTAGCTCTGTTAACAACTTTATCTGTCTGAGGAAGGCTGGATCTATGTTTCCAAACATTTACTCCAATCTCACAACTGACACATTTAGACTGAAACGTTCTTGAAAATGAAATTTCACAGTTTCTCAAGTATTTTTAAAATTATATTACTTGAAATGTGAAGTTGTTAGACAAGAGAATGTAGACATCTTTCCTTTCCATTGAGGAATGAACCCAGGACCAACGTCCTACTTGTATTCTATACAATAGACCACACAATAATAATAGTAATAACAATAAAGTGTCAAAATACCGGCCAAATAATAAATAAGGTGCCACCCCCTCAATTATTTGGTGGGAACAAACAATACCTTCATTTATATATCATAGCCAACAAAGCGATATTTTGCTAATCGTTAAAAAAAATCTACTTCAATGGCCGAGCGTTGTGAGGCATCACTCTCGTGTTGGACTGGGTACCTAGCTCTTCCTTCCTCATCCTTACGCCATTATACTTGGTCTACTTGCCATCTATGTGTATAACACGAACAGCTAGTAAGACGCGGTGATAAAAACGTATATACTCTTAATATTAGACAACATATTTAGATGTTATTTCTTTATTTATAAATAATTATTAGATCATTTAATTAAATAACTTATTTGTTTATGTCGTCGGGACGCGCCCCCAGAACCTTAACGTCCTAGACGAGCTCGCGAGCCACAAGCAGCCAACAAATAAAACACCCACACCGATATTTAGACAAGCCACCTGACTCACCTGAGAGAAAACACTGTCACAGCCCGCACGTCACCAAATCTTCCAAGTGAGCTTACCGCACGACGTGATAATCACGAGCTAATTACACTCCAAGGAGAGGGAGGCGGAGGGGCTATGCTCACATGCGACAACTATGTGCTTAGGAGAACATCCTGAGCGAGAGGAAATACATGTCGACAAATTGCGCAGTGGGTGTCACAATGTGTTTGTGTGTATTTCGATATATTTTACGTTTCATTGGCAGAAAAACAATAGTTTCCGTTTCCTCATCGAGATACCGGATGGGATCTTTGCATTGGTCAGCATGAGGCTTGGTGCTATAGTGTCTGCCAGAGCTGGGGGACAAGAGAATGATAGCGGCTGGGATCTTTGCATTGGTCAGCATGAGGCTTGGTGCTATAGTGTCTGCCAGAGCTGGGGGACAAGAGAATGATACCGGATGGGATCTTTGCATTGGTCAGCATGAGGCTTGGTGCTATAGTGTCTGCCAGAGCTGGGGGACAAGAGAATGATAGCGGCTGGGATCTTTGCATTGGTCAGCATGAGGCTTGGTGCTATAGTGTCTGCCAGAGCTGGGGGACAAGAGAATGATACCGGATGGGATCTTTGCATTGGTCAGCATGAGGCTTGGTGCTATAGTGTCTGCCAGAGCTGGGGGACAAGAGAATGATAGCGGCTGGGATCTTTGCATTGGTCAGCATGAGGCTTGGTGCTATAGTGTCTGCCAGAGCTGGGGGACAAGAGAATGATACCGGATGGGATCTTTGCATTGGTCAGCATGAGGCTTGGTGCTATAGTGTCTGCCAGAGCTGGGGGACAAGAGAATGATAGCGGCTGGGATCTTTGCATTGGTCAGCATGAGGCTTGGTGCTATAGTGTCTGCCAGAGCTGGGGGACAAGAGAATGATACCGGATGGGATCTTTGCATTGGTCAGCATGAGGCTTGGTGCTATAGTGTCTGCCAGAGCTGGGGGACAAGAGAATGATAGCGGCTGGGATCTTTGCATTGGTCAGCATGAGGCTTGGTGCTATAGTGTCTGCCAGAGCTGGGGGACAAGAGAATGATACCGGATGGGATCTTTGCATTGGTCAGCATGAGGCTTGGTGCTATAGTGTCTGCCAGAGATGGGGGACAAGAGAATGATACCGGATGGGATCTTTGCATTGGTCAGCATGAGGCTTGGTGCTATAGTGTCTGCCAGAGCTGGGGGACAAGAGAATGATACCGGATGGGATCTTTGCATTGGTCAGCATGAGGCTTGGTGCTATAGTGTCTGCCAGAGCTGGGGGACAAGAGAATGATACCGGATGGGATCTTTGCATTGGTCAGCAGGAGGCTTGGTGCTATAGTGTCTGCCAGAGCTGGGGGACAAGAGAATGATACCGGATGGAATATTTGCATTGGTCAGCAGGAGGCTTGGTGCTATAGTGTCTGCCAGAGCTGGGGGACAAGAGAATGATAGCGGCAGCCATGTTGGTTAGTCACAATGTCGGTAAATTGAATCCGGGGGGAATGTGGTCCAGTCATGTTATACATTTTGTTGGAAAATAGCGGAAAAACATTGTATCTAGCTGCGTTTTGGTAGATAAGTTCAGTTAGACCTGTAGTTTAACATACTAACAGTCCTCATCAATAGCGTGTGATCTTCCGCAGCTGTAGCCTTGAAATTACCTTGAAAATAGTTTGTTTTTTAAGTATATCTTGTGAACAGTGGCCAATATTTTATTTTTTTACAAATTTTGTTTAGGATATTTCCTAAAGAAACGTTCATTTTCAAAGTTATCGTCAGTCCACTCCTTCCCCCTGAAAATTCAGTCTTGAGGAGATTGTCAACTTGCAGAACTAACAAGTGTTGACGGTTCCACACCTTCAAGAGGTTTGAGTGATAAGATAATAAGATGCAATAAAAACTAATCCATCAAAAGTATGAAAACGTTTATGTCTTTTTGCCAGTCTCGTCCATCTCTTCCTCAGCTTACTCCACTTCTAATCTTGGGGGCAGTTCTTAAAATTACCTCATGTAGTTTTTTCATCATTTTCGATCTCTCCTAGTCTTCTTCCCCCCACGTAAGAGATCGTAAGATTTTCCGTCTCCCACCCTCCTCGAGCTTACGTCATTTATCTATTTATTATATAATTCCTGGACTAAGGGTCAGTTTCATAGTCAAATTTAGTACGCCTCAAGTGCGGCGCTACACTAAGTTCATGACGACACCTACCTAAACTCGAATGGAATGGGCCGTTCTCGCATAGGAAACTGGTCCATTCCATTCTGGTTTAGGTAGGTGTCGTCATGTACTTAGTGTAGCGCCGCACTTGAGGCGTACTAAATTTGACTATGAAACTGGCCCTAAGAAGAGGTTTAAACACCCTTGGTCTATACAGCAGACCTGACACTAGTCCCACAGTCAACCACCGAGCGCTGTATCGACACTTGAGTGTCAGAAGAGAGCTGTTATTCTAAGTTACAGTTTCTTACTTCCCATTCAAGTTATACGAACATGTAGTAATTACTCCAATGTGTTAGGGATTACTAGGGGTGAATTTAGAAGTGTAACCGTATTTGCGTGGAGCGAAAGTTGAAATCGATTTATGAGACATCCACCCACTGTACATTCAACCGAAATCGAGCCCCGATTTCACCATCGTAAGTAATAGTCTAATCTATTGCGAATGTGACACCTTGGACCCTGCGGCCACAGACGCGAAGGAAATTAAACTTATATAAGTGTGAATTGTACAATTTGAAACATCATGAGAGAGTTGGTAGCATGTACCATCTGTCATTCAGTGTTGGAGCAAATCAAAATTAGAAAAGACATACACGCTGTTATCAAGATTTACTAGACAAAACACTGTTATCAAGGTTTACCAGACAAAAACACACACTGTAATCAAGGTTTACTAGACAAGACACACATTGTTATCAAGGTTTACTAAACAACACACACATTGTTATCCAGGTTTACTAGACAAGAGACACACATACTGTAATCAAGGTTTACTAGACAAGACAGACTGTTATCAAGGTTTATTAGACAAGACACACACACTGTTATCAAGGTTTATTAGACAAGACACACACACACTGTCATCAAGGTTTACTAGAAGAGAGACACACACACTGTTATCAAGGTTTATTATACAAGACACACACACACTGTTATCAAGGTTTATTATACAAGACTCACACACTGTTATCAAGGTTTATTAGACAAGACACACACACACCGTTATCAAGGTTTATTATACAAGACACACAAACTGTTATCAAGGTTTATTAGACAAGACACACCCACTGTTATCAAGGTTTATTAGACAAGACACACACACACTTATCAAGGTTTACTAGAAGAGAGACACACACATTGTAATCAAGGTTTATTATACAAGACACACACTGTTATCAAGGTTTATTATACAAGACACACACATTGTAAACAAGGTTTATTATACAAGACACACACACTGTTATCAAGGTTTATTATACAAGACACACATTGTTATCAAGGTTTATTAGACAAGAGACAAACACACACACACACACACACTGTTATCAAGGTTTACTATACAAGAGACACACTGTTATCAAGGTTTATTATACAAGACACAAACTGTTATCAAGGTTTATTAGACTCAAGGTTTACTAGACTAGAGACACACACACACGGTTATCAAGGTTTACTAGAGAAGACGCAGACTGTTATCAAGGTTTATTAGACTTAAGGTTTACTAGACAAGAGAGACACACACACTGTTATCAAGGTTTACTAGAGAAGACGCACACTGTTATCAAGGTTTATTAGACTCAAGGTTTACTAGACAAGGGACACACTGTTATCAGGTTTACTAGACAAGAGACACACTTATCAGGTTTACTAGACAAGAGACACACTGTTATCAAGGTTTATTATACAAGACACACACACACAGTGTTATCAAGGTTTACTAGACAAGAGACACACATACTGTAATCAAGGTTTACTAGACAAGACAGACTGTTATCAAGGTTTATGATACAAGACACACACACACAGTGTTATCAAGGTTTACTAGACAAGAGACACACATACTGTAATCAAGGTTTACTAGACAAGACAGACTGTTATCAAGGTTTATGATACAAGACACACACACACAGTGTTATCAAGGTTTACTAGACAAGAGACACACATACTGTAATCAAGGTTTACTAGACAAGACAGACTGTTATCAAGTTTTACTAGATAAGACACAGACTCTTATCAAGTTTTACTAGACAAGAGACACACATACTGTAATCAAGGTTTACTAGACAAGACAGACTGTTATCAAGTTTTACTAGATAAGAGACACACACACTGTTATCAAGGTTTACTATACAAGACAGACTGTTATCAAGTTTTACTAGACAAGACAGACTGTTATCAAGGTTTACTAGACAAGAGATACACACACTGTTATCAAGGTTTACTAGATAAGACACAGACTGTTATCAAGTTTGACTAGATAAGACACAGACTGTTATCAAGTTTGACTAGATAAGACACAGACTGTTATCAAGGTTTACTAGAGAAGAGACACACACACTGTTAATAAGGTTTATTAGACAATATACACACACTGTCATCACGGTTTACTAGACAAGACACAGACTGTTATCACGGTTTATTAGACTCAAGGTTTACTAGACAAGACACACACACTGTTAATAAGGTTTATTAGACAATATACACACACTGTCATAACGGTTTACTAGACAAGACACAGACTGTTATCACGGTTTATTAGACTCAAGGTTTACTAGACAAGACACACACACACACACACACACACTGTTATAAAGGTTTACTAGACAAGACACACACACACACACTGTTATAAAGGTTTACTATGCAAGACATCATACTGTTATCAAGGTTTATTAGACTCAAAGTTTACTAGACAAGAGACACACACACACTGTTAATAAGGTTTACTAGACAAGACAGACTGTTATCAAGGTTTACTAGACAAGACACACACTGTTATCGAGTTTTATTAGACAAAACACACACACACACTGTTATAAATGTTTACTATACAAGACATCATACTGTTATCAAGGTTTATTAGACTCAAAGTTTACTAGACAAGAGACACACACACACTGTTAATAAGGTTTACTAGACAAGACACATACTGTTATCAAGGTTTACTAGACAATACATACACTGTTATCAAGGTTTACTAGACAATACATACACTGTTATCAAGGTTTACTAGACAATACATACACTGTTATCAAGGTTTACTAAACAAGAGGCACACTGTTATCAAGGTTTACTAGACAAGACACACACTGTTATCACGGTTTACTAGACAAGACAAACACTGTTATAAAGGTTTACTAGACAAGAGACACACATTGTCATCACGGTTTACTAGTGATAAGATTAGTGATGACGGGGTTGTGTGATCCTGATATAATGGGGAGGGGAGACGGATGATAGCGATAGAAAGCACATCAAACCAACCTAAGCGTCCAAACGAGAGTTAAATAAAGGTTCGGTTACACAGAATGCGGACTACCATACCATCCTGCGTTCCAAGCATCCACGGGGAAGAACGCTAATCGATTATATATTCCGTTCATGACTTCTTTTTTATCCAACTCGAAACAATATTTTAAACATAATTAAAAGTACTTATTTTTCGTTTTGTAACGTTATTGATTATGTTTAATATAGTTCACACATCAATACCTTTTGTACAGGCATCGTATTTACTTGGAAAGGGGAAAATTCCTGTCATTTTTTTACATACAATAAATGATTTTATGATTATTTTATCGTATTTTTAAATACTTAACTGAATAAAATATTTTCATCAAGTGCGTGTCTGCTTCATTGTAAAAAAAACTTGGATTTGTCAGTCGCCATTGTGAAGCTATGTTCGTTAGAAGTTTTTGTGAAAGTGGTGTGAATATTTTTTTAAGTGGAATAAAACTATATATAAACTTTGTGTCCGACCTCAAATAAATATATAAATAATATTGGCCTAAATTACTGTGGTTAACTATCACAATAATATATTACCATCTGTTTTCATTACAGTCATCCAAAGTGATAGATGTCAGCTGTTGTAGTAGTGATATATTAGGGATTACTTCTAGTAACATTTCGAGCTATCATCCAGGTAAAATTAGCTCTTGAATGACTTATACATTATAGTGTATCATCCCTGTCACACACGCGCCGTTGAACCGCAACGAGCTAGTTTCAGTTTGTGTTGCCAGTTGCGTTTAGCGCTCTAAGTGAACATGGAGACAGAAAAGATCATAGAAGAGGTACGATTCATACTGAGCTTTTGCGCCGTCCGCACTTGTGTTTCTGAGCCTTAAGGCCATATGTACAGATTTATTTTTTCGCCATTCAAAAGAGATTTATTCTATGAAATGTTACACACCATAAATGTATTTTTACGTATTTTTGCTAACTAGATATTAGGCTAAGAAACTTCAAAGTTTTACGTTTTCCAAAGCTAGTTTTAGGCCACACTTTTTGAACTAAAAATTTGAAATTTGAAATCTAGTATCTTTAATACTTAACCTATTCTAAAGAGCTGGGATTTTACTGTAGGTAGAAGCATACTCTATATAAATATACTTAAAGTTCCCTTAAAATCAACACAATTCTACAATTGTTTATTAATACTAGGTGACCTGGCGGTCTAGGGGTAAGGTGTCAGACTTCTATGCTGGCGGCCGGGGTTCAATCCTCGGTCCCGGCACTGATTTTTCTGATTACCAAACCCTTCCTTCACCTCTGACAATACATCTTGTGGATGTGATGAATGCCAGGCCTCCACCGTGGTTCGGATTCCACGTTAAACTGTAGGTCCTCCATTTCATCTCACAATCACCCTACCATTACACATTAGCGTAAGTGCGTATAACCAGAACGGGTAGTAAGACGCGGTGCTAATAATAATAATAATATTATTAATACTAATTTAGTTATAAATATTAAATATTAGTATTCATACGATTTATAGATGTGTATACTTAAGACAAAAATTATATTCATATTTAAATATTCAACGTATTACATAAAAATATGCACTGAAAATCCAAGTTGGATGATGGTATCAAAACTTTGTAAGGAAGTGTAGCTTAGTTGACAAGAACGGGTGATGATAGCCCGCCTCCACAGTTCGCGCAACACACAGCGGCTACTCCAGCTGTATTATCACAGAAACACAAGTAATCTGCGGTCCATGCGAGATTTCTGTCTGAACGATCATTCACAAGCTCTCTCTTGAAATAATTAGCCTCGTGATTTAGTGATATTGGTCTTTATATCACTGCCGGGGTTATTTCATTATTGAAACATGTTGTAGTAATTTATAAATTTGTGTTTTATTTCTGATCTCTTTTAACTGTAATAAACTATATATAATTATTAAAATAATAAGCAATGGTTCCTTCCATCACAACCTGGAAAACGTCAAGCTTTGAAACCGAGAATAAGCATAATGTATTATATAGGAAGATAGGCTTTATGTTTATTTTATGTGTTTGGGGTTTCCAGAATCAAAAACACAATATACAATCTAGTAAACAATAAATGGCATAAGCGATCGTCCAAGATTTCGACACATTGCATATCAAGAATGATGAAATAAATACTTAACATTTAAAAGCATTTTTTACAGCCATTGTTTAAAATATCTTTTTCGGGGAAAAAAGTAATTTAGGCAGTTTATAGTGTTTTAATTTCTTAACTATTTGAACTAGTTTAGTCATTATTAATGCAGAAAAAGGCATTATTTTATATGGCTTTAATTGGCAAAACTTATTACTCTGAATAAATTTAATATACATATGGAAAAAATAATTTCCCGATCTTAAATTTAGTGAAACCTGTAATTATTATCTTCAATTAAATTATCTATGTTTTTATATGTATTTATATTTTAATTAGAGGTAAGAATATTTACACTGTCAGCCAGACTTAGATCTTGGTTCATATGGGATTATCTGCATGATACATTTTATTGATTGATTAAATTTTAATTGACATTAAAATTTTGTGATTATCTACATTTTAAACCATCTAGACGATTTTCCTCAAATTCGTTAGGCCTAGGGCACAGAGAAGGAGAGAACAGATACACAGCCCCTAGGTTAAAATTGTTGCACTCCATTTCGAGGCTTTACTCCCTCAACGTTGGGATCGCTAGGTGCGACCCCCAGTGACTCTAACTCCCAGCCCCTAGTCATAAAGTACCCTAATCTTGCCACACAAATAAGTATACTCTGGCTGCACATTACAAAGAAAACTTGAAACACAATGGACCTTTTTTTTAACTAAGGGACTGGCTGTCAACCGCAATTATTTATTAAGGAGCACTGAGAAGAATTGCAGACGTTTAGATATACCCATTTATTTAAGAAGTGGTTATATATTTTTTAATATTGTTTTCATCAAAATGAGGGTAAAAACTCTGACCAGTTAAATATTTTAAATTCTAATTATAGTGTGTGTTTTAAATGTGTGATATATTATATAGAGCCGTAAAAAAAACACCACAAATTGTGACCCTATCAAAACATGACTATTTGATAGAGGAAGGCTAGATACCATACCGCGTGGCCACCAATGCAGGTCTATAATAGCTATTTGATGCTATGTATGCTATATATCCTTGTCTGTGGCCTAGGGGGAGCAGGCAAAGTGATATACAACAAAGTGGTCGACATGAGAGGACAAAGTGGTAGACAGCCAAGTGGTCGACACGAGAGGACCAACTCCTAGACAAACTTTGATATCATCCAGTTAAGAGGGCGCTAAGTGACAGAGCAGTTAATTCAATACACGATTGTCCTTGTATACACTCAAATAATTTTTCCCCCCAACCCGCCAGCTTAACCTCACACTTCTTGACATATTTTTGTAGGGTTTGTTAAAGTAAAAATGTAGTTGAAAATAACTCGAACTAATGATGACCTTATAAAAGAATATCACGAATTGAATAGTCGCAATTAATTCTGAAACGCTGGCTGAAACATTAAGGAACAGTGAGCTCTGGTCCACACGTATGAACTTTCTTATTTTTATATTAATATATTAGAGGTAAGGAGGGTATAATTTAGAGAAAATATACCCATTTTTTCATGAAGAAAGAGTTGAAAACCATTGGATAAACATTCCTTAGTGGCCTTTATTAAAACTTTAAATTTGACAACAGTTTTAAAATAGTAAGTAAAATTAGTAACCGGTAATAAGCGACAGTAAACAAGATTGTTATTGTTTTTCAAAGAGAAAATTTTAATGTCTAGCCTGTATATTTAGTGTTACACATTTCTAATTTTTAGCACCGCGTTATACCTACTAGATAGTTAGTATCCGTTCGAGTTAGAGGAAGTGAACCCGATTTTTCGTGGGGTGAGTGTGGAAAACCATTTATGAAAATCCACCTTCAGTCCACCCGACTGGGATCACACCCTGATGAATGGTCTTGACGTTTAAGGTGTTGGGTGGAGAATGATGCATAATTATCTAGTACCATTTCAGAATATTTTTAGGGATGGGTGGTAAGCAGGAAGGACATATCGTTTAAGGTACAAGATCTAAGCCATCATATATCAAGGAGGGGTGGTAAGAAGATGGATATACCAATTATGGTACATTATTTAATCTGTCAAGTTTTAAGGACCAGCTGGTAAGTGGGGTGGGTGGTAAGAGAATGGATTGAAGCTTGGTGGGATCAACACGGTCATGATCGAGCCAGACTACCTCTTGCTCAGAATGGATACAGGAAGTTGTATGGCTGAAAGGAGGTAAGAGTACAGAATGGGTACTGGAAGTTGTGCGGATCAAGGCTGGGGGTAGGAGGTTAGGAGGAGAAGAGAGGAGCGATTGGCGGGCATGGTAAGAGAAGGGAATGAAGGCTGGGAGGAGGAGAGTACGGGATGGAGACTGGAAGACTCAATGGAGGGGGTGGTCTGCAAGGGGCAGAACGACAAATACAGGGACATAAGGTACTCTTGTGTAGTTAAAAACCAGTTGGGTTAGGTTGGAGGAGAAAGTGATCTACCCCATTCAATGTGGTGGATCAATGTTAACCTTATGGGAGAAAGGGGTCCAGAACTGTCATTCCAATCACTACTACCATGCTATAACTTTGTTAGTTTTGAAATAACTTGTCTGTCACTTGAGCCACTCTTAACTGGATTCATCTCGATGTTTGTCCTCTCGTATCGTCCACTAGGCTGTCTATCACTTCGTCCTCTTATATGGGAGCTTGTCTATCACATGGTCCAGCTCGTGTCGGTCACTTGGTCCATGTCGTTTCTGCATGTCTAGCCGTTGGTTTGTTCACAGATTTGTTCTCTCGTGTCAATCGCTTGGTTGTCTATCACTTTGTCCTCTTATATGGGAGCTTGTCTATCACATGGTCCAGCTCGTGTCGGTCACTTGGTCCATGTCGTTTCTGGGTGTCTAGCCGTTGGTTTGTTCACAGATTTGTTCTCTCGTGTCAATCGCTTGGTTGTCTATCATTTTGTACTCCTAATCATGAGCCTGTCTAACAGTTGGTCCAAGTAGTGTCGGCCACTTGACCCACCCAGCCTTCCAAATATTATTTTATAGCTTGTCGAGCAGTTTGTATGGTGCCAGGCCTAGGTTATAGGTAAATATAATGTATGCATAAATGGTGATTATGAAAGCATTAACACACACACATATATATATATTTTACCTTAAGTAGCAAACCCAAGAAGTCAAGTGGTTACAATTAAATTGATTATATTGTTCAAATATTTGATAATTTTAGGAATAAGGCAAGTTTCCGCGGTTAAAAAGAATTAAGGAATTCTAAGACATATACAATATCCAGAAGAAGGCCGAGAATTGAACAAATAATAAATACTACGCCCCTACCAGAAATCGAACCCGAAACCCTTTGGACTGTAAACCATGCCGCTAGCGACTGAGCTAACATGTCGGCCTATGATACTATCATTATATCACATGTATAGCCTGTATTTTCTTACGTTCCCTCCCACAGCTGTCAAACTGTTAATTGAGTGGCCTCTTGAAAATATGCTTGATAAGAAATATATTTTTATAGCCTTAAAAATGGTCTGAATGCAATAATCTACGTTTAGGCCGGCAATTTTTCCAGCATTTTATATGGCTTAAATTTTGAAAACTATTCTATTTGAATATTTAGAATTACTCTGCTGATCCCACCAATAAGGGTATAATCAGGTCACGTTAAAAGCTGTAGTTCATATAGTAGTAGTTTGTAATGATGTGCCAATTAGTGAGATACTCTGTTGGGCACCTAAACAATATAGGAAGGTACAGTGTTCATTATTTATGTATTTTGTACTCACTTAGAGAGTAATTTTAGGCCCAAGTATGATATTATATAATGGATGTTTGCATTTGCAAGTGTGTGAACACTTTAAATTTACTTCAAATGAAAAAGCGCTATTTACTATTGTAACGACACTCTTTCTACAAATTGTTTTATTAGTTTTTTATAAATAAATAATGTAATAAAATTATTATTTCATTCACAAAGGAATGTCTTTTATTACATATGACTCATAAAAAATATGTGGAGAAAGAGAGAAAACTATTTTTATTTGAATTAATTTAATCAAAATAACTGAAGCATTCTTATCCAAAAAAGATTAAACTTATAGATAATCGCTCTCCAATATGATTAGGCAATTGAATTGTTTAGTCACTAGGTTTTGAGGTTTGAGTTATTCTAGGGTGTAAGGAGAAGGAAACAATTTTTTATAGTAAATGCAACCTATTTACATGGAGAGTGGATGGTAAAACTATAAAAAGAGAACACATGTGGAAAGACACCTAAAAATTGTGTAAAAATTATATATATATATAATTTGTCTAGGTAGATTATTAATAAAACCTACCTTTTTTTGTAAACTCGAGTTTATTGCTGCAAGTTTCTGGTAATATTTTGAATACATATTTTTGGCCTGATTCACCAACCGATTCAAGTCCTTATCAAAGTTTAGCTTTATATAATATATGCTCACTTTGAAATAATATATTATTATGTGTCACATGGTTTGCACAAATGAACAACGTAATCATCAGTTTTGTTCAATTTTCTCTCTCGCTCGTGTATATATATACTACGCTTTATCTCTATTGAAAAATCATTAGTTGCCTGTTCTTTATTAGAATAAATAATATATATTTTGAAATGATAATTTAGGCCCTAATATTTTTTCTATTACACAGAAGACACATGTGATACAGAGTACATGTCAGGTGTAGAAGAAATCCTCCCTTCCCCAATTGATAACATTATTAGACATAGTATTCTGATGTCGAATGTACTGATTCTGAATTCCAAAGCTCGGAAGAAGATGATAGTTGTGATATTAGTTCAATAGAAAATGAAGAATTTCGAGTTGTATAGGAAAGTGACTAAGACATCCTAGATTATTGATGAGAACGATACCTCCGTCAAAAATAATATAACAGGAAACATGGATAGATATTTAATATTTTCTTAACCAAATACAAATAATCCCAAAGTATGTACCAACTGTGAAAAAAATACGTCCGTGAAGTTGCCTCCTAATTTAAAAATTCAAGTTTTTTGATTGCTATCATTTGTTCCGGATGGTTCCTAAATAAAATACGCACATTTCGTTTTGGCAGGACAATACAAGATTTATTTACACTAAGAGCGTGCTTTTCAAAACGGATCAAACAAAAATTTGTGCCTAACAATCCGGAACAAGCGAGGAACAAACGATTGAAATAAAAACA
>CABFVX010003567.1:14918-33253 GCA_902151425.1 Timema shepardi | reverse complement strand
AGCAAGACAGGGGAAATGGAGATGAGGTATTCTAGCAAACATTCAAAAATAACAAAATAGCAAAATAGCAGCAAGACAGGGAAAATACAGATGAGGTATTCTAGCAAACATTCAAAAATAGCAAAATAGCAGCAAGACAGTGAAATGCAGATGAGGTATTCTAACAAACAATCAAAAATAGCAAAATAGTAGCAAGACAGGGGAAATGGAGATGAGGTATTCTAGCAAACATTCAAAAATAACAAAATATCAAAATAGCAGCAAGACAGGGAAAATACAGATGAGGTATTCTAGCAAACATTCAAAAATAGCAAAATAGCAGCAAGACAGGGAAATGCAGATGAGGTATTCTAACAAACATTCAAAAATAGCAAAATAGCAGCAAGACAGGGGAAATGCAGATGAGTTATTCTAACAAACATTCAAAAATAGCAAAATAGCAGCAAGACAGGGGAAATGCAGATGAGGTATTCTAACAAACATTCTAAAATAGCAAAATAGCAGCAAGACAGGGGAAATGGAGATGAGGTATTCTAACAAACATTCAAAAATAGCAAAATAGCAGCAAGACAGGGGAAATGCAGATGAGTTATTCTAACAAACATTCAAAAATAGCAAAATAGCAGCAAGACAGGGAAAATGCAGATGAGGTATTCTAACAAACATTCAAAAATAACAGCAAGACAGGGGAAATACAGATGAGGTATTCTAACAAACATTCAAAAATAGCAAAATAGCAGCAAAAGTGATCAATGTGGACTTAAAACTGCCAGGAAGAACTGTACTCCAAACCAGTCATGCTAACTACCCCACCCACAGACAATGAAATACATTATTTCAGACAGGTATTATTAATTCCGTGTACTATGTATTCAATAATTACATGTACACAAGAAAGATTTTAGGATGAGAAAAGAAAATGCTTCTCACTTCTTTACTTGCACCCAAATAAAATGAAAAATCTAAACTGTGAAGACTTTCGCAAGGCTGTTGAAGATGACTATTTATGGAAGTGTACCTGACAACTTCAAAAAAGAAAGTATCAGATTTGGCAAGTAAAATTAAACATATAAACAGTCAATTTGAGGGACCTTCTAGGAAGGAATATATTCCACATGTAGCAACAACAATCAAAATCACGTTGACACCTCCAGAAACTTCTTGTTCTGCCAAACAATGTTTTGTGCATTTCGAAGACTGAAAACCTGGCTGAAGAGTTTGATTAGTCATAGAAGGCCAGCAGTATGGCACTATTAAGTGTACAAAAGGCTTAAACACCACAAAGTCGATGGGAATTTGAAAACAAGTTAATAGAAAATGTAATAAATTGCTTGTCATTGCAGCCTTAAAGAATGGCATTTTTATTTTCAACAAATGACATTAACTCAGAGAATGAGTAGCTTGCCAGATGAAAGTGTTATAAATATTAGTGAGTGAATAATATTGAAACATAAACGTGGTTGAGAGTTTGGAGAAGTTGCTGGCTGTTGGAAAAATATTGTATCAGAATACCACTGATATGTTTTTAATGTAGATTTTAAATATTAGTGACAAGAATAACCATTCATATTTATTCAAGTCCATTAGTTTTTCGCTCATTCTTGTTCCACGCAGGAGAAGATTCGGGGAATATTTTACTGGGAGAATATTCATCTAATTTGGCAAATAATATAATACAACTAATTTGGTACAGAATATACTTTATAAGTGGGCATCAGCGATAACTAATGTCAATTTGGTAGCTGCAATCACTGACAACTTTTTCTGTGGGCGGCTATGCAAGTTACAAGTTACAATTTATCTGAACACCTTTAGGGAAAACAATTAATAAAAAGCTCCATGAAAAGTAGATTGTAGAGGTTGAACGCTCTAACATCACATATTTCTATATCCTTAGATCCTTAATTACTCAAGGTTTTTACATCCTTTAACCAAATGTGAAATAGTTTGGCTAGGCCTAAATGAAATTATGTGTAGGCCTGTTTATTTCAAAATCCATGTGTAACTGGTGAAATGAGTGTGTGACTGGTGACATTCAACACCTTGGCCCACTAGGTAGCACATCTGTCTTCTCAACTAAGGGTTTTGGGTTTGATTTAAGACGTGGTATAAAATTTCTCATTGATGAAATTGGGGCTTCAATAATAAGATAGGTTACAGGTCACGTGCTGATGTAATCAGACAGTTCACAACATGTACATTAAATAACTTAAATTAACTGAATTAAAGTGAAGACAGTTTTGAAGCCCTGTATTACTCATGAGGCATTTATAAAAGGCGTTAGTGGAGCAATTGCCTTTAAACATTACATTAGCTGACATAAAACAATTTAAAAACCATATTGATTATAATTTGGATGTTTATAGAGATTATATTAACAACACAAGTGCGTCAACACCAGTGTTCCAAGCCAGGATCTGAACCTCCAGAAACATAAGCCTACACTATAGTATTCAAGAAATGAGGCTATGGATGCATATTATAGCTTACTTAAGCTGGACTAGATTCAACACTAAGCACAAGAGTCAGTTGTGCCTGTCAAGCATGTTGGTACATAGATTCTTATTTTTTAATAGTTTGTTGGGTAACATCAAAGGTTATAATATGTTTTCACCGAGTCTATTATCTAGCTACCGGCTCCAGTTTGGGTTAGATTTAAAACAAAATGATCCGGCTACTGTGTTAGGGATGAGAAAAGTAGTATTTAGAGGATATGTATCTGCATTTGTGGGGAGGGAGAGTGAAAATCCATGTAGGGGAAAACCACCCTCAATTCAGCTTGTATGGTATTCAATCCTATCTCGCAATCATTGGCAGTCCAGTCTATTGGGAGGGTGACACCTCAGACCATTTGACCAATGAAGCAGGTTGTTCCTATCATATATTCATCTAAAAACATTTAAAATTGTAGTCAGTAGCTCTTCTGATAGAACGTATAAGACAAAACAGTATGGCCTACATTCCTTATAGTAATATCCAAGATAATAATCGCCATATCTTCTTCTCCTAATAATATCCAAGATAATAATCGCCATATCTTCTTCTTCTAATAATATCGGAGATAATTATCACCATATCTTCTCCTAAAATATTATCCAATATAATCATTGCCATATCTTCTCCTACTAAACACATCAGGTTAAAGACACACAATATTGACCCTCTAAAACGATCACATTCCAAGAATACTTATCAAAGTAAGACAATTCAATCCCATTTCCAAATCTTAAAGCAATTCAAACCTTTCAATGTTTCCTAGTTGTCTCCATGGGGTGCCAGTGGGTACATCTTGTGTCACTGTAAAGTGACGAGTCTTTGCTCCATGTATGAGCAGCCTTCGTATGAGGGCATGAGATTAGACACTCATACAATTAAACCCTGAAATAAAACAAATTGTGATGAGTGGTGTACTATTAATTAACAGTTTGAAGCTGATGTGTGGTGAGGAGTGGTGGACTATTGATTAACAGTTTGAAGTCAATGTGTGGTGAGGAGTGGTGGATTATTAATTAACAGTTTGAAGTGAATGTGTTGTGAGGAGTGGTGGACTATTGATTAACAGTTTGAAGTCAATTTGTGGTGAGGAGTGGTGGATAATTAATTAACAGTTTGAGGTGAATGTGTTGTGAGGAGTGGTGGACTATTAATTAACAGTTTGAAGTGAATGTGTGGTGAGGAGTGGTGGACTATTAATTAACAGTTTGAAGTGAATGTGTTGTGAGGAGTGGTGGACTATTAATTAACAGTTTGAAGTCAATGTGTGGTGAGGAGTGGTGGACTATTGATTAACAGTTTGAAGTGAATGTGTGGTGAGGAGTGGTGGACTATTGATTAACAGTTTGAAGTGAATGTGTGGTGAGTAGTGGTGGACTATTAATTAACAGTTTGAAGTGAGTGTGTGGTGAGGAGTGGTGGACTATTGATTAACAGTTTGAAGTGAATGTGTTGTGAGGAGTGGTGGACTATTAATTAACAGTTTGAAGTCAATGTGTGGTGAGGAGTGGTGGACTATTGATTAACAGTTTGAAGTGAATGTGTGGTGAGGAGTGGTGGACTATTGATTAACAGTTTGAAGTGAATGTGTGGTGAGTAGTGGTGGACTATTAATTAACAGTTTGAAGTGAGTGTGTGGTGAGGAGTGGTGGACTATTGATTAACAGTTTGAAGTGAATGTGTTGTGAGGAGTGGTGGACTATTAATTAACAGTTTGAAGTCAATGTGTGGTGAGGAGTGGTGGACTATTGATTAACAGTTTGAAGTGAATGTGTGGTGAGGAGTGGTGGACTATTGATTAACAGTTTGAAGTGAATGTGTGGTGAGTAGTGGTGGACTATTAATTAACAGTTTGAAGTGAGTGTGTGGTGAGGAGTGGTGGACTATTGATTAACAGTTTGAAGTGAATGTGTTGTGAGGAGTGGTGGACTATTGATTAACAGTTTGAAGTGAATGTGTGGTGAGTAGTGGTGGACTATTAATTAACAGTTTGAAGTGAATGTGTGGTGAGGAGTGGTGGACTATTGATTAACAGTTTGAAGTGAATGTGTTGTGAGGAGTGGTGGACTATTGATTAACAGTTTGAATTGAATGTGTTGTGAGGAGTGGTGGACTATTGATTAACAGTTTGAAGTGAATGTGTTGTGAGGAGTGGTGGACTATTAATTAACAGTTTGAAGTCAATGTGTGGTGAGGAGTGGTGGACTATTGATTAACAGTTTGAAGTGAATGTGTGGTGAGGAGTGGTGGACTATTGATTAACAGTTTGAAGTGAATGTGTGGTGAGTAGTGGTGGACTATTAATTAACAGTTTGAAGTGAGTGTGTGGTGAGGAGTGGTGGACTATTGATTAACAGTTTGAAGTGAATGTGTTGTGAGGAGTGGTGGACTATTAATTAACAGTTTGAAGTCAATGTGTGGTGAGGAGTGGTGGACTATTGATTAACAGTTTGAAGTGAATGTGTGGTGAGGAGTGGTGGACTATTGATTAACAGTTTGAAGTAAATGTGTTGTGAGGAGTGGTGGACTATTAATTAACAGTTTGAAGTCAATGTGTGGTGAGTAGTGGTGGATTATTAATTATAAGTTTGAAGTGAATGTGTTGTGAGGAGTGGTGGACTATTAATTAACAGTTTGAAGTGAGTGTGTGGTGGACTATTGATTAACAGTTTGAAGTCAATGTGTTGTGAGGAGTGGTGGACTATTAATTAACAGTTTGAAGTGAATGTGTGGTGAGGAGTGGTGGACTATTAATTAACAGTTTGAAGCCAATATCACAAAAACTAATCTTTAATACTATATAATTAAAACATTGTTTAAAGAGTCACACATACAGGACATTGTCTGTTTAAAAAAAACTAAACAGGTCGGGGCCTAAAGTGTGAACTTGAGGTTCATCTGTTTGATGTTTCAGACAAAACGTGTTTGGAAAAAAAAGTACCTATTACTTCCAATGGATTGAATATGAAACAGTATTTTCTGTTTTACATCTAGGCATGTATAGTACAAGGCAATATATATTTATTCTAAAGCTTAACTAGGCCTATTGAATGTGAAAAATAAATCCAAAAAACAAACATTTCCATTGATTGTTATGACTTTAATGTTTAGGGAACCTTACAGTACCAACACATTTTGGAATGTACTGACTTGAATGTATGGATATAGTCACAAAGAAGGCGGGATTCTCTATTTTGTCATGTCATATAATAAGAAATTATGTACTTTTCATCATCTAGAGACAAAAAAACAAAAGCAAATTTCTAACAACGACAAAATTAATAGTGTAAAATAATTGTAGATAGGCTAGTTTATAAAACTAAGACAGTATGTTAGTGCAATATATTTCAGGATTTCGGGACTAATGAAAAATATGTTTTTGATGTCAGAAAGCTTAGGTTATGTTCAAGTTGAATAGTAAGCCAATATATTATTATTAGCACCGTGTCTTACTACCCGTTCGGGTACTTATGCTAATGTGTAATGGTAGGATGATTGTGAGATGAAATGGAGGACCTACAGTTTAACGTGGAATCCGAATCACGGTGGAGGCCTGGCTCAAGATGTCTTGTCAGAGGTGAAGGAAGGGTTTGGTAATCAGCTAAATCTATGCCAGGACCGAGGATTGAACCCCGGCCGCCAGCACAGAAGTCTGACACCTTACCCCTAGACCGCCAGGTCACCAACCAAGCCAATATAATAATAAAAATGATCAATTTTGCAACAATAATATAATAATCCCACCCTCTTTGTGTACTATTCCGGAATGTATTCGTTGTATTGTGACATTACAACAATAGGCCTATATTTAATGTTCTTATCTTAACCTACTTGGTTACAATTGTAACAAAGTTCAATGCGTACTGGCTTCAACAGAATGAAGAGGAAGGATTAATGTTCTTATCAGTCTTAGTGGGATTAAGAGTGTATTTACAAAAATATTAACTGATCCTCTTTTCCCTCCCCCTTTGAGACCTAAGTAATGCTCCATAACCCTTCCAATCCACCTTTATTGACTTCGGCGTACAAAACCTTCAATGGACCTACCTCAATACGTTTTGACAACTTTATAGAAACATTTTAGATTTCAAACGAATTAAAAGTTACAGATCCAAATAAGTGTAAGAATAGCACAAAACAGAGTAAATAATCATTATTGACAAAAAATTGTCTTACCTCAGTCAAGTCAGTGCAATAAAAAGAAATACCAATAATCGAAATCACCATCCACTTAAATGCTACGTGTGTGTGTATTTATGAATGTAAAAAAAAGGAAACTCAAATACTAGACTTATCACACAACTAATACATTTTGTATAGTATATGTTTTAATATAGTTAAAATAAACATAAATTAATGTCAAAATTATTGCTTTTTCATAGCAGACACTTTTTGTAGGTCCTGGAGTGCGGATTTAATTGTATATTAATTTTTGTTATTAACGAACTGAGCAGAACAGAACCAGGTTTACCAAGATCTGTGCATATGGAAACTTAATATAATGCTCACGATATCGAACAGTTTTGTGATTTTTATTTAAAAGGTTGGACTTTTTGTAGATAGATATTTACTTCCGATTCTTACTTCATGTAAATGGTGGTATAATTTCTTTAAATTTAATCTTACTCATTCCTAAGTTCCTAAGACACTAACAGAATTAATATAATTACATATTACCCTTTAATCTGGCACATAATCTAAAAGAGATATCTAATATTAATAAGTATATTTTAAAAATATATTATTATAGTTTGTATGAATGATCTGTGCCTCATCAACAAAGTTGGATAATCTGTGCTAAGGCTCTTCACATGTGTTATTTGTATTTTGGGTTATAATATACCCATAGATAAGGGATATAAATATACCATAACATTTACGCTTGGACTATTGTACGTAAAAGTGAAGATGTCAACAAAAGCAAAAGGTCTTCCGCAAAAGAAATACTACAGACAGCGGGCTCATTCAAACCCTATAGCAGACCACTGTATAGATTAGTAAGTAGCGACTAGCCTAGTACAGACAGTAAGTACAAAGACGTTAAACACGCAAGGATGAAAACACATCTCTTTTTCCTCTTTTCCATTGTAAGGGCCTTTAACAAAATATAAACATATATTTTTGAGCCAAATCTAATAAAATTTTACTATATTATTATTTTATAAGCATTGATAATATATCTAACAAGTGACCCCCACAGATCACATGACTTAAATGTATGAATACATGAAAATAGATAATAGTCACCTTTATAGCTGTCGGATAAGGCTCCTACTATGTAAAATGGACTTTATATAATATATATAGACCCGGTGGCTTAACACAACAATAAATTTTTTGGGAAAAGTACACTTAAACTTAATGTAGAAACAAGTTTTCCCTGCAACACCCCACAAGCAAAATAAATTATTGACAATCAACAAACTAAGATTTGGTGCATACCAATATTAATATAGTTTGTATCATTCCAGTGTTAATTTATTTGATGAACTTTGTGACACCTGTTTTGGTGGACGCGTGGTCTAAGATGTCATCCTTGCAATAGACTAGTCTACCAATGACAGGGGGATCGAGGTTAGAATCTTGGTCAGGTGTACTGAGAGTTATTTTTCTAACCAGTTTTCCACTCTCCACACAAATGTGAATACACTTCCTCTAAATTCAAACTTTTTCATCCCTAACTCATTAAATTTAATAGTGCATAGGTGTATAACCTTAATAGACACCTGGTACGATGCGGTGCTAAGAAAACCAATGTGACATTGTTTTCTAGTGATAACTGTTTCAGCGTTCTCCCCAGGAAGTTTTGCCTGCCAGTTGGCATTAATTAACCAGGCAAGGGCAATGTAATACTTTCGTTGTGTGCAACAAACATTGATTTTAGCCGAGTGGACAGTAAAATCAGCCGTCCTGCTAGAAAGTCATTGAGGAGAACACCTGGAACAGCCCGGAGACTCGGATCTTTGTGGAGTTGGAGTCTGAAGCAATTTTGGGTGGGATTGGTACAGACTCCAACTCCAGCTTCAAAATAAAAACTTAATATTATCATTATATCATTTTAAATTTATACTTGTTTTAAGATAAATGTTTGTAATTTTGTTTGATAAATTCACAATGTCAAAGAAGCTTCCCATGAAGTAATTTGTATCAGAGCATTTTACTGCAGTTAATTTGTTATTACTAATTAATGTAAAGTATTTCAGCAATTCCTGAAGGGCTCTTTAGTCTTTCAGCAATTCCTGAAGGGCTCTTTAGTCTTAACAGTAGAAAGATTTGCGTACTAACTCCACAGTCCTTCAAACTACCATAGTAATATGAGAACCCCTTTAGTCCTGCAAGAGATTTATCCTGGGACGCTTAGAGATGCAAAATTAACACTTACATTATTATTTTTATCTAATTGTATTGTGGACATATCGAAATAAATGGCAGAGTATTATTACTTATAAATGTGTGCCTTTATCTTCTGTTCCAGTCCGAGAACTCCAGATGATATGGATTGGTCCATTCTTTATCCCAAATATTTCCCTGGGACTTCTTCAGAGGTTCCCTCCCTGACAAATAAACGTGTGGAATTCGCCGATGTTGGATGCGGCTATGGTGGTCTGCTTGGTACGAGTTTATTGTAAAATAACAATATGGTGACTCACTTCAATGGTCAAATTATTCAAGGCGTCACACAAAATACTGGACTGCCGATGACGGGGAAATTGGGGTTTGAATCTCGGCTAGGTATTTTTTATAATTGGCTTTCCACCCTCCCTCCATACAAATATGGGTACCTTTCCTGGAAATCCTACCTGTAAAGAGACCATGAATGACTATGTTACGAAATGATTGTCTAAGATTGAGGACAAACTCTGATCGAGTCAATGTTTGTTGACAGTTACGCTCTGCCCCATGTTTCCTGAAACATTGATTCTTGGGATGGAAATAAGAGTGAAAGTTTCCGACTATGTGATGGATCGGATAGCGGCTCTACGATCACAACATTCGGGACAATACGACAACATCGCGTGTTTGCGAACAAACGCAATGAAGTATCTACCAAACTATTTCCACAAAGGACAGGTATTACTTGTACATCCCCTGTGATTATGTCATGTTTGTGGACTGTAGTGGATGTTGTGAATCTAATCATTTCTCCCTCTCCCCTCTAGTTGACAAAGATGTTCTTCCTGTACCCTGATCCTCACTTCAAGAAAGCCAAACATAAATGGCGAATCATCAACAGGTCACTTCTCGCCGAATACGCATTTGTGTTGGCAGTAGATGTAAGTTAATTAAACTAGCTACTTTCTTGATAGTTTAGTCAAAGATGTCATTAAGATTTGGACAAATCTACTACAAATCCATTTCAAATTTGAACTTAAATGTTGAATTATAAGAGGAAATAGAAAACATGAATTTTTTTATATTTTTGTTAAGATTATAAGACTTTCATAATAATATTCAGTTAAGTGTTAAATCAATGTCCTGGGATTTGGTTGTTAAGTTTTCCCAGTGATTAAAAAACAGACCTTTTGCACACTCCTAATAACAGGTAGTGCTATATGTACAATAAACACCCCTAGTAACAACTAGTGCTACATGTTCAATGAACACCCCTAGTAACAGGTAGCGCTATATGTTCAATGAACACCCCTAGCAACAACTAATGCTACATGTTCAATGAACACCCCTAGTAACAACTAGCGCTACATGTACAATGAACACCCCTATCAACAACTAATGCTACATGTTCAATGAACACCCCTAGTAACAACTAGCGCTACATGTTCAATGAACACCCCTAGTAACAACTAGCGCTACATGTACAATGAACACCCCTAGCAACAAGTTGGGCCACATGTCTACAGGCGTTGATATACACCATCACGGATGTCAAGGATCTTCATGAGTGGATGGTGCTACATTTTGAGGAACATCCGCTATTCTCCCGAGTGTCTGATGAAGACCTGGTGAGTACCTATACAGCCTGCAAGCAACTGCAGGGTATCTTGTTGTACCAGAAATTCATTATATTGAGAGAGTGACACCTTACTTCACATGAACACTGATTTGTCGATTGAGTTGTCTGAGGTAAAGTAAATGGGTAACTTCCCATGTGTGTTAAATTCTCCGTTTGTTTTCTCCAGAGGTCAGATCCAGTGGTGGACAAACTGTATGAGAGCTCTGAGGAGGGACTGAAGGTAACTCGCAACAAGGGTGACAAGTTTTTAGCAGTCTTCAGGAGGGTCCCTGACACTCACTCTTCCAGCTGACAGTTGCAACACAAACCATACGTGGGAACATAAAAATAGAACCAAAACTATTCATTTACTGAGACAAGTTTTTATTATTTTGATAATTTACTATCAAATATTTGGATGCTATTTTTTAAGGGTGTGCAAAGTCCATTTTCTCTAATTCAAAACTACCCTGAATCGAATTAATTATTTTCAAAGCCAAATCAAAGTTTGAATATTTTGTTAATTATTTTTCATGCTTGTAAAAATATGCATATAATGTTATTCAATAAAATATGTTATTGCTCAGATATTGTTTGAAATATTTCATTCTCATTTGATAACCATCACATATTTTATTTTGCTATAACTGGAAGTAGGTAAAAGAAATGCTGATAGAAACCTATAAAAGGAACAAACTCAATATGGCTTTTACAATAAAAAGAACAACACAGTTCACACTTAACACTGCTGCCATTGCACAAAGAGTTAATGGCTGCCTCTTGAAGAAAATCGATCATTATCGCCAAATCTCAACCTCATTTAGTAAGGGGCTCTAAAAGTTGTACGATAATTTTTTTTTTCCTTTCAAGTTTAAAAACATGAACTCCTGTTTTTACCAATTTAATGAACTGGATTTTTATTGGTGATATTCACTTTTCATTCACACTTTTAAAGTTTTTCTTTAACTTTGTTCCGTCTGCTTAAAAGTGAACTACACACCCGTAAAAAATACTTTAAATTGGTGTTATTCTCAAATTAATATTTTGTTACAAAGAATTTGCCTGAATTAACTTCTTGGTTCAATTTTTCTAAATAATGTAAACACAGCTACATTATTGTGTAAAAAATATAATTTTAAATAAAATAATGCTAAAAAATATATATATAATATTATAAAAAATATGCTCTTTGTCCATGTAAATGTTGAACTAAAAGTATTCAATTCACAATGCTGTATTCATATTTCTTCATTCTTGATAGAGTTCTATGCAGTATTAGTACTTTGAGTTTGAGAACCCACTAAACATTTGGTAATGCTCCATCACATTACTGTAAAACAATATATAAATATTAAGTGTTGTACTTCGAGAACACCGAGTAGTTTATCTTAAGAGTATTAACTCACTATGGTTGTAGACATTAAAAGAGTTTAGCATTTCCCTCTAATCTATTTTGTCATTAATAATACATTAAAACTATTTATATACTTAATTTCATCTCTAAGGAAAACCTTTTATTTTGAATATAGTTTGGTCGAATACTATATTTTACAAATCCATGTTAGAGATTTTTGATTTAAAAATATTTGTTAAGGATATAAGTCTCGAATCTCAAATAACCTTAAGGATTCGAGGGTACAATCCTTAATTTGAAAGAAGGTAAAGGAAAGGTGGATGGAAAACAGATAAAAGGAACAAACACAATATGGCTGTTAGAATGAAAACAAGAACACGGTTCACACTTTACACTGCTGACATTGGACAAAGAAGTAACGGCTGCCTCTTGAAGAGTGTCTATTGCTACCGTCCAATTTCCCAACCCAGGTTTCTCTCTATCATAACTCATCAGGAGGGAGTGTGAAAAACACACTGCAACTTAATTTTCAAACTTATAATCAAGTTGATAGATGCACTATTTTTGTCCATAAACTGTGAGTAAGTTCAACTTGTAAGACAGTTATATGTGTGTAAAGGGGTTATCCATAAACCACAGACCTTTTTTAACCCCATCTCTTCATGTAACACCATGTAGACACTATAACTCTCCTCCTTTTAACCTTCGCAACAGCGTTATGTGTATTATGGATTACTCCTAAATATGTGTTAGTTTTTTTTACTTTTATTTGTTCTCCATTCTCTACAAAGTTATCATGTTTATTCAACCTTTATAAATGTCACTGCCCCAAAGTCATCTGTGTTTATAGAGTGAGGTACTGTGTCGAGGTGGAACTCCTGCAATATTAGATGGTAGATGATGTCCCTGAGCATGTCCCCAGCAAGGCCATGGGTGGGGCTCATGTAAGACTGCTGAATGAGCTTCTCATGCTCGTTATCATTCAGAACAAATTGACTGTAATATGGCGTCGGTTCTTTGTTTGACCTAATCACGGTGCGACTGAACCAATCACTGGACACAATTACCCTGTTAACACAACCACATATCTTAAGCTTCATTTTACCTTCAAAACTTGAGTATAAGAGAAAATAGATATATAATATAAAATAAGAATTCTTAACTAAATGTTGAGTTAATTTAATATTCTGGGGTCTGGTTTTTATATTGTTCCTATAATCAAGCTGGGCTTTAACCCCAAATAAGCCAGATTAGAGCTTTAAAACAAATTACAAATCAAAATTTGAAAAGTAAAATAATATTTTTTGAATCCTTAGGTGTGTAATACCCTGAAGGATCCTTAATGTTTGTTGAGAAAGGTTAAAGTGTTGTACCAAGTCATCCCCTCCAGGATATGTTTCATGAGGTTGGCCAGACTGGGTGGCAAGACCTGCGAGTCATAGTTGATGTTGAGATACAGCTCCGTCCCTGGAGACTGTCGGAGCAATGAGATCTGCAAGTTTGCATCAGTGGGACTGACAATGTCGCAAGATACCATCAGCACTTGGTGCCATGGCAAAGGCTGCTCCGCGTCTGGCATCTGTTTGTAAACCATTCATACAGATGGTGTCAACGGCACCTGGGACTACCATTATAGAGAGCTTAGAACTACACACATGAAAACTAAGGATTTGAACCAAAGTATCTCGAGTAGAATCCGCACACTCTAGAGTGTGTCTGAATCATGGATTGAGACATACATGTGTTTAAACAATTCCCGTTAAATATTATTATAAAAAAATGTTGCGGTTAAAGGGAGTAAAAACTTACATATTGTATCATTTGTTTCATTCAAATAATTAGATAGTTGGCTCAAATCCATCGTTTTACAAACCATAACTTTTACCTGTGGATCTTAAATGTGAATTCGAATCTTATCAGAAATTATTTTTGTACAAAGAATTGAAAGTTGTACCTTGGTAAGTGGCCCGGAAAAGATAAACAAATGGAGAGAGTTTTGGGAAACTCTGCATAGAATGAGTAGTGCAGTTCCTTAGTCTAGTTACATGGCTAAAAGCCACTTTCGACATTGAATGTCCCTAGCCACAGAGTGAAGATGTCTCTTACAGGACAGGTTATGTTGTCTATGGTAGTAAACTCCTCCATTCTCCTAGTTACCTCCTTCACCAACAGATCACTCCTCTCGCAGCTACTCAGAGGGTCGAGCTCCAGTAGCTCGCAGGTTAGATTGAGAGGGAGGACGGCGGAGGTGCCAAGGGAATGGATAGTAAGGCAGCAAGCATGGCTCTCTCCCGAAGGCAGGGTTCCCCTGTGGGGTCTGACCCAAGCTCGGGCAACACACTCTACCTCACACCTAGACACAGTTGCATGTGTCATGGACATAGTTATAGACATTGAGTTACATTGACAGTTTGTGTAACCTTCCTAATATATTTTTAGTAGCGATTCAGACATTTAGTGGGACGTGGCTTTACTAACTTTTACCTAAGGTGGGACAACCTCGACAGATATTCAAGAAATTTTGGGGTCACTATGTGAAGAAAATTAAACTATGTTTGTACGGGAGCAATATTGTATTTATTTTGGCCAAAAAAAAAATGTTGCTATAAAAATTGCAAAAATACTGGCTTTTCCTAACATCCCCTTCATCCCACCTTAACAAATTGAAATTACTCTCAAAACCTATTTACACTGTAGTCATTTTAAATGCATATACTTTAGTGAAATAACACAAAACTAATCATTTTAATAAATTGAATTATGTTGAATATTGTTGATTTAAATGTAAATTAATCAAAATCGTCAACTGTTTCCAACCTGTGGCTGGGTCAGTTTAGTAAATAGCCTCCATCTTCCTCTTTCCTTCCATCATTATTCTCCTCTCACTCACACACTTTCTGTTATCTGCTCTTATTTCTTTCTTGGCCTCCCTACAATCTTTCCCGTCATTCTCCTTGGTATTTTTCTTTCCTCTTCCATCCTTGTTAATGATATCAAACCTACATATTTTCAACCAGTAGCAGAAGATGTCATTGTTTGAGCTTGCACAAAAACCCAATTGTTCTTTACACTTTTATTCTCAACATTATAATAACCAGAGATTGGACTTGGTTAACTTAAAGATTATAAAAAAATTACTTCAAATTTACAAAAAATGACCTATAAATTCAAACAAACTCTTGTAATAATAACTTTGTTGCAACCCAGATTTTTCTTGATCAATGATCAAGCGGATTGACAATCCGGTGATTGAAGAATCAATATGATGTTTGTGAAACCGGCCCTAAATCAAACACAAACTTTACAATTGGACAATAAAACATACTAAACTCTCACAATCCGATGAATATATTTTTTATTTACAAATATCTTCTTTATAAGTAATAGCTCCCCCTGCCAATGCAACCCTCTTCGGTCTAGTTGCAGTCTCACCAGGAATGCGTATTCAACCACAAGTTCATTACTTACATTATCTACTCATTCCGACAGCTGAGGGATTAAATAAATTATATTTGAGTATTCAAGCATCTATAAGATATTAATAGTATTTAAAAACAAACTTATTTAATATACATGTATAAAATCGATTCAAAAATTCATAAAAATGACACAAACCAAATAAATGACTTAATATCCAAAATGACCAAAAATTACTTATAAAATAAAAGTTTCCACAACCAGCGGTTCATGAACAGAGTATATGTACAAATGAGCATTGTCTGTGATGTAAAAAACAACAATGTGTCATCAAACCTGGCCCTGCTGGTAACCAACTAAAGTTCCCTCAGTGCAGAAAATATATTTCCCCCAACCAAAGACAATATTTACTTACCTCACCCAAGTGTACTGGTACACGGCGCTGGCCATGTGGTTCGTAATGAAGAACAAGTATTGAGACGAGTTGTGTGTTAGAAAGGGCTCCAACACGATGTGGCAGGTTGAGATACTAACTGGGGCCATATCTGTCAGGCGTTCAGAGTGGGGCGCACGTGACACAAGCCGTCTAGACGAATATACAACTCCTTCACATGTCAACTTCAGTGTGACGCTTCTAGCACCCAGCACAATGTCTAGCGTCACCTGTAAGGAATAAAGTGAAATAAGTACTATTAGATGTTCATTGGAAGCCGTTATTTGAAAACTCATGTTATAATGTATCATTAAATAAATATGATATAATTATAGAAAATGAAGCACAAATGAAAGTACAAACACTTCAATATTCAGGAGATAGTAAACTACACAGGAAGTTGACTTCAGTGGTGCCAACTTAGTTGTCCAAGGATGGAAACTTCTCTGGAGGGATAAAGAAGTGTCAATCAATGCATACATACCTCATAGTTTGTAAGTTGAGTTGGTGTACACCTAAAGAGAAGGGGATGGCAGGTTTCTGGTGCTAATGATCCTGCCGGGTTGAGGCAGGTCAGGATGTCCTTGCTGCCGCTAACACTGTCCAGGGGGCTCGTGTCTACTTTATAATCCAAGGGCTGACAAGAACTGTAGTAGATATACACACTCTGGTAACAAGTCACACATACTGTTGGAAAACATGTGTTACAGTGTATTAGGGGTTGTAACCCCCCATGTAGACACTAGAGCTTGATAGTCAGGTGTAATATTGCCTGACTACTCACCTCAGCAGGGGGCCGGAGTTCACCAAGGTATATGCCCCCCATGTGTTTCGTACTTGTAACCAGAGAGAGTTGATTTCCAGGTGGAACGTTTAACAAAGCCGTCAACTTCACTTGACGGTCTTCACACAGACGGAGAATATAAGAAAGCGCAAACTCTCCCTCCATAGCGTATTGGACGTTCAAGGTCAACACCTGCTCCTCCTTGGGCTGAGAAACACCCCACTATAACTAGAATGAATCTTTGCTTTGCCTAAATCCCAATCTTAGAGACATGAGATAAGTATTTCCCAGGGATTGTATTTGTCCACATTAATTCTAGAGCTGCTATAGAAAATAGAAATCATAACTAAATAATAACATTTGGTTGTTAGTTCAGTTAAGTGGTAAATTAATGATCCAGGGTCTGGTTATTAGCAGTTCAATTAAGTGGTAAATTAATCGGGGTGTCCAGCCAAATAATATTTTAAAATTCCTTGACTTTTCCAGAGCCAATTTACAAATTTTCCAGTCACTATATATTCAAACATTATTTAATTAATATTTTAGCTTGATGTAGTAATATTTTTTATATACATTGGGCTTACATAGTTTGAGATCGCATCACTGTATGAAGGGGTCAAAGGGTAATCAGCCTAAGGCAATAGGCTATGATGTAGTATGATTTAAGTTAGATTTCAGTGATATGTTAAAAGATCTCCTTACACTTGTACAATTTAAAATTGTTGTGAGACACATTAATTGTTATTAGTTTGTGTGTCCTATAATGTAATCTAATTATCACACATGTGCATAAACATGCCTCAGCTTAGGCTTAAAATACGCGATAGAGGGGTGGATAGACACCAAAATTACCTGTAGACTTTGAGAATTAATTTTAGTTTGCTCAACTGTGTTAAGAGAGATTGGTGGTGTGGATTAACTGGGAGAAAAAAATGTTATTTTGACTATTGTAAATACAAGTAGAATATTTTTTTAATGAATTTGTGAAAATTCCAGAAATTTGATCAAATTCCCTGACTTTTCCCTGACCAAGCAAATTCCCTAACTTCTTCCTGTTTTCCAGGTCCCTGGATACCCTGTTAATGATCCGGGGTCTGGTAATTAGCTTTATCATAAAATTATGTCAGGCTAAGCCACTATTAACCATCAAAATAATTCCAAAAATAAGATTGTTGTAGAGTGAAGTTGTCAGTTCCTGGAGTGTACCCCTGAGGGGTTGTAGAGTGAACAATTGTCAGTACCTGGAGTGTACCCCTTAGGGATTATATTATTATTATTATTATTATTAGCACCGCGTCTTACTACCCGTTCGGGTTATACGCACTTACGCTAATGTGTAATGGTAGGGTGATTGTGAGATGAAATGAAGGACCTACAGTTTAACGTGGAAACCGAACCACGGTGGAGGCCTGGCATTCCCCACATTCACAATATGTCTTGTGAGATGAAATGAAGGACCTACAGTTTAACGTGGAATCCGAACCACGGTGGAGGCCTGGCATTCCCCACATTCACAAGATGTCTTGTCAGAGGTGAAGGAAGGGTTTGCCACTTAGGGATTATAGAGTGAACAGTTGTCAGTACCTAGAGTGTACCCCTGAAGGGTTGTAGAGTGAGCAGTTGTCAGTACCTAGAGTGTATCCCTTAGGGATTTTAGAGTGAAGTTCTTGGTACCTGGAGTGTACCCCTGAAGGGTTGTAGAGTGAGCAGTTGTCAGTACCTTGAGTGTACCCCTGAAGGGTTGTAGAGTGAGCAGTTGTCAGTACCTAGAGTGTTCCCCTGAAGGGTTGTAGAGTGAGCAGTTGTCAGTAACTAGAGTGTTCCCCTGAGGTGTTGTAGAGTGAACAGTTATCAGTACCTTGAGTGTACCCCTGAAGGGTTGTAGAGTGAGCAGTTGTCAGTA